>MU725816.1:17496-57004 GCA_026770625.1 Nicotiana glauca
TAAATTAAAGTGATACTTGGTATACGAAGTATAAAAGATGTATAAATCAATACATCTTGATTTAGATGGCATTGAGATACGCAATAACTTTGCAAAATATGGAGTGAAGAAGATGAATGCTGTAAAAGGAAAATGAAGATGAACAAAAAAAAAAGTACTTCCCGTAATTAGTGAGTGAGTTGAGTTATTAGATGTTGAGCTTAATTTTTATAATGTGCCATTAATGAAAAAAAGTGCTCTTTATGTAATAATCAATAAATGGTACTATTTTTATAAATAATAGTTAAAAAAGGGCCAAGCATATGAAAAAATTCATTCTCTCTCGTAAGCCACGGGAATATCGTTGCTCGATGTAACTAAAAAGAATTAGAAAAATTCATTTAATTTTTTCCGCCTAACCAATCCCAATCAATTCAAAGCTCCATGGTAAAACATAAGCCTTTTTTTTCCTTCTTCTTTTGGTTCAATTCACAAACCAACTTTATCGTGTGAAAAAAGATCCAATATTTTTTTTTTCAACCAGCAAATATTTACTCGAATACAAAGTTAATCAGCTTTAATTTACATAGTACGATATGTAACTTTTGTTATATGTGAAAGAACTGATTCTGAAAACTAATTGAAAATAATTTCGAATCGACGTATTTATTTCAATTTATGTGGCGGTATTCGAATTTTATAAGCCAATTTTTTTCCTTTGGTTGTAATTTTTTCATACGTGTTTTAAATATTTCAAATTGTTAATTCTTGAAACTAATAATATTTTTTATATTTTTTTTTTCAAATATGTAACTTATATTTCAAAATTTGATAATTTTTATGTTCGAATTTATAATTAAAATTAAAAAGTTTGACTCTGAAAATTCAAATTATGTCACATAAATTAGGATAAAAGGAGTAATTTTTTTGAACAAATAATACCTTATTCAAAATGGGACAATTTTGCCTCTTACATTTGTTTTTCGCTAAAAGGGCACTTTTTTTTTTGAGCTACCCGGCTAATGATAACACACTAATAGCCTGTTTGGCCAAGCTTCTTATTGGCCAAAAGTATTTTTTTTTTTGTCAAAAATACTTTTGGCCAAAAATTGAGGTATTTGGCCAAGCTTTTGGAAGGAAAAAAGTGTTTTTGAGGAGAAGTAGAAAAAAGTAGCTTATCTCCAAAAATACTTTTTTGATAAGCAATTTTGAGAAAAATATACTTAAAAGCAGTTTTTTAAAGCTTGGCCAAACACTAATTACTGCTCAGAAGTACTTTTCAAACTAATTAGCCAAAC
The DNA here is from genome assembly GCA_026770625.1 of Nicotiana glauca. Classification (NCBI taxonomy): domain Eukaryota; kingdom Viridiplantae; phylum Streptophyta; class Magnoliopsida; order Solanales; family Solanaceae; genus Nicotiana; species Nicotiana glauca. Next base: position 18,774 of record MU725816.1, read on the forward strand.
ACAAAATGCTTCTCACCCAAAAGTAATTTTGAGAAAAGCACTTTTAAAAAAAAGCACATATCAAAATAAGTTAATTTTTGCAGTTTGGCCAAATGGGCTATTTAGCGTATTGCAAAATTACAAATTTGCAGAACGAAAACATAAATTACTCAAGAGTCTAGTACAGGAGTGCTGGGCGGGAAAATGAAGCGTCTCACGAGTATCGAGGGGGAAAAAAATGAATTTTGAAGCCAGCTTCGTTCGCTTATTTTGCTCTTCTCACTGTGTCTCATCTCTTTCTCCTAACTAGCAGCTATTCATTAAAACCCTACAAATTCAAAAAACCAGAATCCCCAAAATGGTGGTTGCCGAGCTTTCCGGTCACAACAATGACTGCACGGAAGTGGTGGTCCCAAGGCGTTGCAGTGCTAGAATCAAGGACTTGCAGAATCAGCAGGAAGCTCAACGAACACGGTGCCGCTCCAACGACGATCGAGCTCTTGAGAAGAAAGCAAAGGCTCATAAGGCGAGAAAGGCGGATACTCCTGCTACGACGCCACAAGCTATTGATAATGACGTCACGGTGACCAATCCGCCAAATGACTGCACCGACGATCATCATCATCCTGTTGCTGAAGCCTTCCAGAGTCAGAGTCCCCATCTTAACGTGGACGGGACTGAGAAAAGTGCGCATCTAAGGGTAACAGAGACTGTTCGGAGATTTAACAAGCATTATCTCCATCTCGTTCAGGTACATTTCATAAAAACATGAGAGGAATCAGCTTTAAAGCATCTCTCTCTCTCTGTTATGTGCTAATGATTTTCTTGACCGTGGTCAGGAAGAGGAGATAAGATGTAGAAGAGTTCAAGATGAACAGAAAACAAAGAAGCATTCAAAATCTAAGGTCAGCCCTCCCCGACCCTGCTTAATTAAACTAGAAAAGTACAGTTGGTAGTTAGAACCAGGATAGATATCAACATTCAACTGCAGTATCATCCTATTCTCTCTTTGCGCTCAAATTTTGTTTTAGTCGTTTGTCCTTTTAGTGCTCCTTTACTCATATTTGATTTATGATTTCAATCATTAAATTCCCAGTTTTTCTGATTATCCTCATCGTCATTTAAATTGTAGACTCACCTTAAAATTGGTAGGTGTTTATTCCATGCACACTTTACGGCTTGAGTTTGTTCACCCTGTATGCCCCAACACTCCCTCAAGCACTCATTTTGCATTATATGGCTTGTTTTTACCTCTCAAAAGTCAAACATTCTTGTAAAATTTCCGTTATAAATATTTAACAATAACTTATGTTGTTATCCTATGATAACAAAATTTGGCGACTTAGAATTCTTTTATTTATGTACATATCCCAGGTAAATTGATTTTATGTACACATAGTATACCATATTAAATGGCTGTTTTCTTATTAGAAATTCATTTATGTACATAAGTTAAACAAATTTAAGTGCCTATAATCTTTCATAGTTGAATCTATTGTTAAAAATGTAAAGTCGGGGACTTTTTCCTATGCTTAGGAGCTAACGTTAAGTAAAATAGCCTGTTATGTGTCTTGGCTTTTCAAACAATCATGTTCATCTCCATGCTCCTTAATTTTTGTTATATTTTTATTATGATGGTAGTCCTTAACCTCTTCATTTTGGATAAAATAAGCAAAACATGGTAGCCCTTAATGTCTTTCGCTTTGTAAATTGTAACACATATGTGCAGGAAGCTGAAGATGATGGTAAACGCAGTTCCAAGCGCCCTGATCTAAAAGCGATTTCTAAGGCATGTATTGCTTCATAAGTTCATCCTGGTCGTGTTAATACCTTTATTTGCCTTAATGTGGATACTTCATACAAAATTTGAGGCTCTGTTGAGTAGTTCTACTTTAGTACTACTTATTCTTAATGAGAAAAGCTTGCAGATGATATTGGCAAAGGAGGTTTTGAATCCTGAGAAAATTGGCTCCATTCCAGGTTGTTTGTCTGTTCTTGTCATGCAATACGTTTCATGATATGATTGATTTAGCAAATGATGGTCATTTGTGTATGGCTGAGAATTATAAGTCTCCACTTGCTTTTCTGAGAAAAACAATTTCCTGCTTTTAGAAGTTTACTTTCTATTTGAATTTTAGGTAATATCATAAGATTTTATGCTTATTAATCACTTAATAGCTACCTCTTAACATATATTCTTATTTTACGTTGAATAGAGCTTCATTTCATTTTTAATTTCTAGATAAAGGTTAGCAATTGCAATAATATTAATCCACATAGTTTTGCTTTGGTGGCTCTCAAATTTTAATGTTAATTACTTTCACCCATCAAATAATAGCCTTAACTTCCCTTCTCGATTAGATCCAACATAGTTCCTGCCTTGCATGGTATAATTTTTTTTATGTGAACCACTTTTACCCTTATCAATGCAACCTAAAGAGAACACAATTAATTCTCTTAGTTTCCTCTTCTCTCACTTGGATTTTCACCTGTATAAAGAGGCTCTATGATGATGGTAGAGACTTAAGTAGGTTTTGCCTAACAATGATTGGCCTTTTTCTTAAAGTTTTTTCTTCTCGTCATAGTTTTTCTAGTCCTTATAATTTTGGCGATCGTTCCTGCTATATTACTATTTCTTTGGCGGTTGTTCTAATGGAAACTTATTTGAGCAACTTGAGTTTAAGGGAGCTTGTTGAAAGTCAATGCAGATATTGACTTAGTAAATATGTCAGTATATGCACCATCGTCTTCTATTTATTGTGTTGACACATGTATTTGCATTTAATACTATATTGTACTCTTGCCTTTAGGGTTTGAGATTATGAAGTTTACCATATCATCCAAAATTAAAAAAAAAAGAAAAGAAAAACCAAATTGGTTCTCTACTTCTGTATCAGATTTCATGGACCCAACATGGTCTCTCAACATGTATTAAACAAATCTAATTTCTTGCGTTTGGGTCAATCCAGTACAGTAATGCAGAGGAGTGTCTTAAGTTTGATAATGTGATTTACAGATTTTTCTTGCAGCATGTAACTTTTCCCTTTTGGATGAAATGCAATAGAAATTGATTAACCATTTGAGTTTTCAAACAAAGTAAATGTTTGCATTTTGACCAAACGTAAACATCTATGGCATACTTTGGCTCTAGAAAATGAAAACTTTGATGATGATGAATGGGCCTACAAGCTTCTAACATAGCACATCCAGAGATTAGACCTTTAACTTATGTGTCAAGTAACTTCTAGAAGCCTGCATAACATTAATATTGGTCCTTGTCCTTTTACGTTTGAAAATCCAATAATTCTATATGGTTTAATGGTATGTACTCACATCCAATTATGTTTTGGGTGGCTACATTTGTTTTTGAGAATTATGGGTTTAAGTTTGTTGTGGCAGGCATTGATGTTGGTCATCAATTCTTTTCGCGTGCGGAGATGGTCGTTGTTGGATTCCATAACCATTGGCTAAACGGCATTGATTATGTTGGCCAAACTGCTGGGAAAAAAGGGGTATACAGTTGGGCTTTGAGTTTGAGAAACAGTTGACTGGCTAAAAGAATTTCATTCTTGAATTACATATATTCTTCCTTGCTCTACCTAGGATAGTGAATACTGTTTTGCCTTTTCAGTTCTTCTTATAACTCATTTTCTTCCAAATGTCATGAGAATTTCTTTTTACTCAACATTTATGGGTGTAATTTCAAAACAAACACATTCAAGGATGTTGTGGTGGTGCCTTGGAGAAAGAAGATAAGTTGTGTCATGAAGGATGTCGGTTATGTGGTTCATTGTTAGAGGAACTTTGATCTTTCATGATCACAGTCCTTTACTGCCTAGTCTGTTTTTGCAGTTAGACATTCTAGAGATCTCATTTTCTTTTGTTAAAACTTGTGTTGTCGCCTGTTGAAATATGATTTCTTCACATCATATAGGAGTACAATGGTTACAGATTGCCCCTTGCTGTATCTATTGTCCTATCAGGACAGTATGAGGACGACCAGGACAACTATGAAGAGGTTGTCTATACTGGTCAAGGTGGAAATGATCTACTTGGTAACAAGCGCCAAATAAAGGATCAAGTCATGGAACGGGGTAATCTAGGGCTCAAGGTTCGCAACTTCTTTCTTTGAACCTATTTTTATTAGTATCACTTCATTTATTCTGAATTTAGTGTGGGAAATAAGAAATGTTTCCCCCCGTTAATTTCTTTCGCTTTAAAGAGAGAAATATATACGTGAAATAGTTTTGTTATAAAATATTATTATAACTTCTTTTGAGTAAGTCAATTATTAAACGCTTGATGTCAGACAGGTTTCATGTTGTTTTCTTTGCTGTCAATTCTTTTGTCTAACAATGAAGAATAAGCTAAGTGGGGGAAGAGTGGAATAGTGGTATTTACCTGAATAAGCAGTGAGAAAGATACCTAATTGTAAATTGTGTATTGTGGAGGTTTTTGGTTGGGATTGTGAAAAAAAACATTTGAACAAGGGATTTTTTTTTGAATTAACATCAAGGGTAACAAATAAGCCAGAGATAAAAACACAAAGCTTGGATATATTTTATCAGCAGTAACTTTCCAGTGAGATTTTGGTGATCTTGTTCTGATATTTTAATAAGCAATAAGCAACTCTAGATGATTTTCCTTTCCCACATTTAGTTGGTGAAAATATTTCTAAAGAGGCATGATTAAAATACGATACTAGTACATTGGTGAAATTCATGTTTCGATGAAGTCATTTATATGGTAGCACATATTGTTCATGCTGTGGTGTTTTGCGGATAATGTTTCAGCTCTTTAGGATTTGATTGGTATTTTTGGCACTAACCTATGTTTTTATATTGTAAAATCTTCATGACTAATGATGTTTTACTTTTTTGAATGTTTAGTTTATTTTCTTTTCTTTTTGATAGTTAATATTGTGGTGCTTATTGGTTTTTTGAAGTCTTTAGGAGTGGTCAAGTTGTTGATCTACATGCCTTGCTCTCTATTTGCAGAATTGTATGGAGCAATCTGTCCCTGTTAGGGTTACACGTGGACATCGGTGTGTGAATAGTTACGTTGGAAAGGTTTACACCTATGACGGCTTGTATAGGGTAATCAATTTCCTCATCTTTGAATCCCGAAAGATTTCTTTCTGAATAGATGCAGAATGTGCTTGGTAAAAGTTGAGACATTTTTGTATTTGTTGATACGAGGTTTGTCATTCAGACCTTCCCATCTTTGTTCTATCTTTAACGTTAGTTTAAAGGGGTTGTTTTTAAAGTTAGTATGTATATAAACAGCTGTTGCTAGCTGCTAGCAACACAACAGTAACTAAATAGGAGAATATGAAAGCAACATTTAATCAACATATGGATGTGTGAATGTTGGGTATGTAGGGTGATTTGAGTGGTTTACTGTTGGTGAATATGTGCTTAATCTCATGATATTGGACCATTTAATCTGGTCAGATGTGGATTCTGACCGTGACATGTTTAGTTATGTAGGACTGACCATTCTACCAAATATTTCTCTTAATGGCTAAATGTCCATCAAATTGAAAAGGAAAAGCGCTGAAAAAAAGTAAACAATATAAATAAGCAATGTCATTTTTTAGCCTTCTGTTGTTTGTGCCAGTCAATTTTTACTTTCTTCAAAATTATGGTGGTGAAGATTTGGGTGCTGTTCAAATGTTAAAACATGGATATATTCAAGCATTACATCAAATTAGCTTTGTTTTGCAGGTTGTAAATTACTGGGCAGAGAAGGGTATTTCTGGATTCACCGTTTTTAAATACCGATTAAAGCGTATTGAAGGACAACCTGTGTTAACCACCAACCAGGTTTCTTTCCCTTTTTAACTTCACTTCTTTTGCAGTGGTAGTTTATTCTTTAATTTTAAGCTTTTGTTCCTGTGCCAAAATAGTAAATGTCCTTTTGCACTCCTTGATTTTCTATCTTGGAGTACGGGGACTGCAAAATAACGTATCTCTTCTATTTTAAGGAAGAAACTTCGAATTTGTAATTTCACTGATGAGTAGATACCTATGTTTCTTGAGTTTGTTGTCCGGAAAGTTCAAGCAGTTTGTTTCTTGAAAGTCTTTCTTTTCTAGATCTTCACTTGTTTTACATTGTCTTTGCGTCACTTCTAAAGTTACCTCCAAATTCAAAGCTTTCACATGGTTTTGAATTCATGGTAGGCTACACACCTTTGATTTCTCCTAATTAGTGGCAAAAGAATCTATTTCTCCCATTGGATGTTTAATATCCAGAAATTTTGAGCATACTCCTATTTGCAATTTTGGAGAAACAAACCAAATGATGTGTTACTAGTTCCGGTATAGCTTATACGAGAATGCGTGTATTATTTTTTACGGAATAAAATGTAGAATAAGAATACAAGAATTAGCTCTAACGGGCCTGTTAGGCCATAAAAAAGATTCCCTTTTTTCACTTTTTTTTCCTCAAAATCAGCGATTGGCCATTAAAAATTCAATTTTTCACTTGAAGTTGAATTTTGGAATTTTCCAGAATTTGAAAAACTCTAAAAAGCTATTTTTCAAAATTTTCACTTCAAAGCACTCACAGAAATTCAAAAACAGCTTCAGATTGTATTCATGTCCAAACGCGACTCTAATTTTCTAATACCATTTTCAACTTGAATTTTTTCCCCACTTTTTTCAGAATTTCACAATTCTTATGTCCAAACGCCCACTAAGTAGATTAGAGTATGTGAAGACAAAGCTGCCCTTAAATTAAGCAATCCCTCCATGTGTTACTATTTATGGCATAACAATCCCATGCATTTTTTTTTTTTGATAAGGAACAATCCCATGCATTATTATTCAATGCGTAGCAATTCCTGCATTATTATGCACCACATAAACAATTTCTGCATAAGACCGTAAACCAACAACAACAACAACAACCACCCAGTAAATCCCACAAGTGGGGGAAAAATGTTACCAGATAAAGGGAGATGCGGGGTATCGATCCCTGTACCTCTCGCATGCTAAGTGAGCGTTCTACCATCTGAGCTACATCCCCTTGTTTAAGACCGTAAACCAAGCGATCCCTAAATGTTGCAATGTGATATTTGTTGTTTCGAGTGTTGGTTAAATGAATAATATATAATAAAATAATATTTCTAATGGTTGTAGGCAAAAGAACTTTCTAAGTTAGTAGCAACTTTATACGAAACTTGTTATGTGGTTGCTCCTTTCCTTTATGTACTTTCTTCAAAATATTTCCTTTATATACTATCTATGTAGCTGCTTGTTTCTTTATTTGCAGTAAGATGCAGTGGGATTTGCGAGCAACTCTTAGTTTGTGCCTTACTTGTTTCATAACTTCTGATATCGCTTATTGAACTTACAACTCATGGGCATTTTGGTTTACTGTCCCCAAATTCTCTTTCTTTTGGAAGACAGTTGAAGCTTATTATAGATTACCAGTAGTCATTGAAAATGAGGTCCACTATTTTTTCACTTTGGTACTGTGATTTTTTCTCGATAAGTTAATAAATTTCATTAAAGAGTGGCAAAAAATGTGCCTGTATACAATAGGTATATCAAAAAATAGAAAACCTTACTCTACTTGCAACAGCCTTATATTTTGAGCTAAGTGCTAATGTAGTGCAGCGAGAGAAGGGATTTCATGTGCCTTAGCTTTTTGCTTTTTACAATCAACGATGCAAGTGCCTTCATGCAGAAATAGAATTCTTTAGGTGCTGATCATAATTAGCTTAATTATATAGTCACCTTGATCTCGCCTACTATTCTACTGGGGTTTTGAAGCTGGTGTCCTTATCTTATGTTCATTAGTATTGTGTGACTTACTCATCTCCTCACTTCATAAAGCTTTACCATTTGCTTAGTTTTTATTTTTTATTTTTGCTCTGAAGCAGCATCTCTACTTCAGTTAGTGAGCTAGCTGCAACTATGGTTAAAAATTCAGTTGTGCAAGTGGCTTGTTAGTTGGCTTAGTCACGCTGTAAAGTCCTGTAGCTAAATGACTTCTTTGTATTTTGTCGCTCCCTGCACCTTTAGCCATTTCCTTGCCTTCAACTGATCGAATTTTAACTTTCCATATTATTTTGCTTCTGTTGCATGCAGGTACATTTTACTCGAGGCTGTATTCCCAATTCCATTTCTGAAATACGAGGGTAATTAAATTAGAACTGATTAATATTGTGAATTGAATTAAAAGAAGGCGAACTCTTACATTTTCAATATATAGGTTGGTATGTGAGGACATTTCTGGTGGACTGGAGGATATTCCCATTCCTGCAACCAATTTAGTTGATGATCCACCGGTAGCACCGGCAGGCAAGTACCTATGTCTTGGTATTATGCTGTTCTGATGGCTTTCTTAATACCTCCTTCCTCATTAGCAACGACTTTCACGTTAACGCCCGAAATCATTTTGTACCTATAGAAAATTTTGACTTGTCTGTATTATTAACTTTTAGCTCGATCTGAAGATAAGATAGCAGAGAAGATATAACGAGGCAGTTGTCTCCAAGTTGATACAGCAGCCTGGAAAATCTATGAATTGGAAAATATCTTCTCTAAGCTTTATATTGGAGAATAAATTACTTATATTTGTGTATTTTCAGAGTGCTCATTTTAATTTAACTTGTATGGATGACTGGTTGGGCTTTGTGAAAAGCCACCTTTTTCTCATGAAAAACTACTGCATTGTGTAAATGCAATGGAGATCGGATTCGAGGGTAAGGGTTCTCTATGTTATAACCATCTCCTACCCACAAACTGTAGTGGTATTTCTCCTACTCAAAGACACTCTTCCTGCCTTACATGCTTGTTTTAAGGCGGCTGGAAAGGTATTTGTCTTTAAAGCAACATCATCTACATCCTCCTAACTCTTTTCCAGTTGTTTCCTTACTTTTTCTTATTATGTTATTTTGTCCAAATGATTAGGGTTTTTAATCTATCGAAGGAAGTTATTTTAAAAGACTTATTTATCTCTTGGTTTTCATAGTTATTTTGCTGAAAGTATTGGTAAGAGTTAGGTTTAGAATCCCTATAATTGTATAAGTAGGAATAAGAATTATTCAGAATTACTTTCCTTTCATTTTTAGAATTACTTGCATACTTCCCTTTCTGTTTTGGGATTACTTGTAAGCACAATATAAACCCCAACATGCTTGAGGGAATAATAAAGCGATTCATTCTCAAATCTCTTCTTTCTTTACAAATATATCATATTTAAGAAAAAGTTCATATATGCAATACTAATTTGTTAGCATTAACACCAAGTTATTTGTTACACTTGCATTAGTTTTGGTATTTGTAAAAGATTATTTGTAGTCTAGTTTGAGTTTTGCATGTTATTACAGAGATAAGGTTTCATGATTATATTTCATGGAATAGATATATGTAGGATTTTTATAGATGATGACAGCTGGCTTGGGATAGAGGTATAGTTGATTGATTATTTTATGATTAAGGTTCTGAATATTTTTGAGTTTTGAATTGTGATCATAGCAGCTTGGTTTTTGATACTTGATGAAGGATCCTGGTTGCACTTCCTGCCACCAAAATAGTTCACATGCTGCTCCTGTGCCGTTTAAATTTGCATTATTGCGTCTCTGTCTTACCTACTGCATGAATCCTCCAAGCTTTATCAATTTCTACAGGAACTACCTAAATGTTTTTTTGTGTTCCGATTTTTAACTTCCCTTGATTCTTGTCACTCTTGTGTGTTTAACAAGGGATTTCTGATGGAAGTGGTAGAGTTAGTGGAGATGAGTAAGTTAGTTGGGAGCTTTTGCTGTAGGTCTTAGACTGATTGATGCTTAAATTTAGGCAATGTCGTGCACATAAACATCTTACCAATGTGAATGTATTGCTCTTATCCATTTGTGCCTATCTTTTTGACGTTAAAACTTTACACAACATTCAGGTTTCACTTATAGCAAGCATATTATATGCGCCAAAGGTATAAAGCTCCCTTCAGCTTCCACGGGATGCAAGTGTCGTGGTTCATGTCTTGATCCAAGAGTTTGTTCTTGCGCTAAACTCAATGGTTCTGATTTTCCCTATGTTCACAAAGATGGTGGAAGGTGAGTGCAGTATTTCTATCCTTTGTCAGAGTATGTTAGTTTAAATTAAAGATGAATTTCATTTACCTTCTTTTCTAACATGCACTTGTGCTGCTATTTACATGTTTACTGGCTCAAGATTGGCTACCGTCGATGCATCATTATCTGGGCTTACATGCTACGTGTTTCCTTCTTTATGTTATTTGCACTTTGATCTTCTCTTTCACATATAAATAGTGCTCCTTTTCCTGTTATTGTCCTTTTTTAATTCTTGGTTTGGTATATCATGGGTGATGCCAATTGTCAAGCATTGTCAAGGAGTTAAATGTTCATTTGGAAATGTGGGTCGTGGGATGAGGAGAACATGGCACAAGGCATGGGATGTTGGTCCACTATCACTTATGTGGGTTATTTGGAGAGAAATGGGAGAAGCTTTTGAATGTGTAAAGATGATTTTTTATTGGGTGTCTTTCATAGAAAACCCATGTCTTTTTGTAGGTTTTCTACTTTTTTGGTATACTTGTATGCAAGTGCATTTTGGCCCGTACAATAATGAAATTTATTCGCTTTATAAAAGAAAGAATAAATATATTAAGGTCTCTTCGGAGTTCTTGGTGAATTAGCGAGGGTACCTCCTCTAACTGCTTCTTTTCCCATTTGTGATGAAAGTCCTCAAATTTACTAATGGAAAAAAAAGTTATGAGGTTTTATCAGGGTATTCGTTGTACACAATAAAGTAGAGGAAGAATTTCTATATCTGATTGTTCTCTCATGATGCTTTATCTTTTGTGGGCCTTAGGTTATACCGAACATTATTATGGTTCTATATGCCCTGAAGATAGTTGCAAGACATGATATCTGCTTTCCTGAAGTCTCATTTAGCTGGTTCTTTAGTGCAGTCACCAAGACTCTTAAGGCATACATATCCTGAAGAGCCATGACACGAAACAGTAAATATTTCTGATATAAGAACCAATAATTCTTTAAGGTCCCTGCTCTATTATAAAAAGCATTTTCTGGCCCCTGTTATTAACTATTTTTGAAATAGAACAACAAATATTTCAAGGTCCCTTTTATATGTATATCACTTATCTCGTATCTATTTGGTTTACTATAGTTCTGATAGACAATTTACTTGCCCGTTAGCTCAGTGTAACTATATGAGATAATATAATGCAGTGTTACAAGTGTTGTTTAATTTGTGAGAAGTGTTGATTGGGCTTTGTCTGGTGCTTGATAGCAAAGTGCAGAGCTTATTAATGTTCTGTTTGCAGTTGACTTGCAATCAAATTCTTTTTAACATGCCTTCTATTTTCGGTATATTTTTCTCTGTAGACTTATTGAGCCAAAGGCTGTTGTTTTTGAATGTGGTCCAAATTGTGGATGTGGACCTGCCTGTGTCAACCGCACTTCTCAGAAAGGATTGAGATATCGGCTTGAGGTTCTTTCACTTGTCCATTAACCAGAGTTCAGATTTTTCTATACAGAAGAGTGCTGCATATTCATTTCTGTGGATGTTTCATTGTCAATGGGAGCAGGTTTTTCGTACTCCAAACAAGGGCTGGGGTGTGAGATCATGGGATTATATACCTTCTGGAGCAACCATTTGTGAATACATTGGTCTTCTTATGAAGACAGATGATATTGACCCTGCAGCAGAAAACAACTATGTTTTTGACATTGATTGCTTGCAAACAATGAAAGGGCTGGATGGGAGGGAGGCAAGTGTTCATATATTTGATTCCTCAGTTTTCCTTTTCCGGTTTTCTTTTTCATATACATTTCTTCTAGGATTAGCCGTATGTTGTTTTCATAATTATAGTCTTATTCTTATCAATTCCTTCCAGACATAAAATAAAGATTTAGCCATGTATAGATCATCACTCTTTTGTGCTCTCATATTTTTGGCTGTTGCAGTTTTCTCAGGGATCAGGAATCATAATAATAGCAGTAGTGTCTTTGTTTTCTTATCCATGTCATCTTCTTATGTTCTGTAGAGACGGTTGGGTGAGGTTTCTTTGCCAGGATATTGGCAGAAGGATGTTGAGAAGACTTCAGATGGAGGGCCAGAGTATTGCATTGATGCAGTCTCTGTTGGCAATGTTACGAGGTTTATTAATCATAGTTGTCAACCTAATTTATTTGTTCAATGCGTGTTAAGCTCCCATCACGACATTGGCTTGGCAAGAGTGGTGCTAATGGCAGCTGACAACATTCCACCTCTGCAGGTTCTTGCTGAATCTTTGTTACTCGTGTTTAATGAACTCAATAAAAATTATTCTTTTTGTTTCTAATTGGACATCAATGCTTAACTTGGTGTGGTAATGGAAAGTGGGGTTGTGATGGAAGATTGTGATCCAGAATCATGGAAAATGTAAAAATATCAACTAAAGTGTTACATGAGATTGATCTTTTGTTGAGGAAGCAGTGAGACAGCCCTCCAGCTTTTCTAAAGGTTAAAAGGAATGCTGCCTAAAGCCCTTCAAAATCTTGAGAAAGTCTACTTCAGACTGGCTGAAAATACAACCTCTCCATGTTTATGCCTTCAGTTTGCACTATTATGAAGTTGAATAATGTGCTTGGAAATATTCATATTAAAGAAAATGAACCTTTATAGACTTGTGCAGAATTAATTTCTAACAAGTTTGAAATAAACTGAAGCGCAAACTTGTTAGAAATTAATTCTGCACAAGTCTAAAACCCCCGAGGCGAGCCTCCATCTCATCCTCCTCGCTCCAATACGATGGGTAACATCCTCGTCAAATCCCCGTTGTTTAGACCAATCAATAGGCTAGAAAAAGGGCTTCTTATTTCAAGAGAAGGAGAAGACGTCTGTTCGCTGGGTTTGGTGGAAGGTGTTTCTCATTTCTTTTCTTTCCTATTTTTAAGTGGGAGGAGCTTGTTGAAAGTATTGGGGGCAGAAGTGCACAGGTTTGATTGTGTGATTCAGATCTAGCCAGACCCTTAATACTTAGAATGGTTGGATAAGAAAGAACAGAAGAGGGAATTTCATCCCTGATTGAGCAACAACAAGTGTAATCCCACTTAGTGGGATCTGGAGAGGGTAGTGTGTACGCAAACCTTACCCCCTACCCTGAGGTAGAGAGGCTGTTTCCAATTAGACTCTCGGCATCCTTCCCTCCGAGAACTTCCCCACCTTGCTCTTGGGTAGACTATAACTCACAACCTCTTGGTTAGAAGTGGAGGTTGAGCAATTACTATAATATAAAAAGCAGTACGAAGCAGCCTTTATACTATTAAATTTCTCATTTGTTTGTTTATGTTTCCCTGTAGGAACTCACATATGATTATGGCTATGTGCTGGATAGTGTTATGGATCGTGATGGCAAGGTTAGACAAATGGCTTGCCACTGCGGTGCTGCTGATTGTCGTAGGCGTTTGTATTAATGGGGTTTATAACCATTCTTTTGGTGTTACCTTTAGCACCCGTTACACATTTTTTGGGAATTTATATGCTGATTTCTCATCATCTGCTCTTCTGCGAAGTGGTTGCCGAATGCCGGGAAGTTGCCCTAGTGTGCATCTCCCTGTTGCTAAATGACAAAAGGAACTTGTTCTTTTGATTTTCCCGCTCATTGTGAACGTGTATGCTCTTGTTAAGTATATATTACCAAGTTCCTGTGACTCTGTCCTTTAGTAACGTGAGATTAAATTAGCTAGCAGGACGATTTCCTTTATTATGTTCTGGTTTTCATTGTGCCGTGGACTGATTATCTGTGTTGTCCATAACATAAACTGAAGACAAATGATGAAAAGTTCAGTTGGCAAACGAACATTGGAATGTTATCTCGATTACGGTACCGGAATGTGTTTTTGAGTTTGTTTTGGGACTGCCCAGTTTTTGAACCGCCAGTCTTTGACTTCTATGGAAGTGGCATGTTCCAACCCAAAGTATTTTCACGTTGCATAAATGTAGACTTCAGATACTGAAATGAGTGTACAACAGTGCAAAGGTTGTGTGTGCGTCGCAAGTGATGAAAATTAGCTGAACTTGACGCCTGATCAATACATTGATAGTTATGCTTCCTGTAGATGAGAGGTGTTTTGAGAATAGTAGTAATGGTGATTGTGAGACTACTAGTTCCTATGTGTGGATCTGGAGGGTGAGGCATTATATTACGCAAACAAATGTCTGAGAGGATCCATCTGATTCACAACCATGCGAACTGCTTTACGTTTCATTTCCTCAAATTGTACCAATGTTATAGAGAGGCAAATGACTTGTATTTGCGGTTTCTTTTCAGTTCGTTATTCGGATGGAGGATGCCCCAAAAGATCAAGAATTGGTTGTTGATAATGAAATTTTCCACTTGCACTTAAACAAAAAGACAGACAGAACAGGTGTAGACTCTATCCAAGCTGAATCACATGAAAGTGAAAATCAAGCATTGTGGTCGTCAGTGTCTATAATGGCCCTAGTTCTATAGCGTCTCCTGTGCTTCTGCAAACTTTTAGGTCTAGCTCTGTCAGCTGCATTATACCACTCATCTTCTTTCATTGTAGAGTCTTGAGCATTATCGGATTCCATGGCAACAATGCTAAGGTGAAGTGTTTTTATTTGTTCTGCCTTAATGCCTTGCTTGGTGAAGGGGCCAGCAGGCTCCTGCTGCTTCATTCTTGGGTTAAATGTTGGCAGTTTCTGGAAATTAGTGGAGTTATCATCCTCCAGCTATGCTCGCTTCTTCATGAGACTGAAGAAGTCCATGTAGGCTTTCCGGTTGGATGCTACATCCATATCATCTGAGGCATCAAGCGTACAGAAAGTATAGTTGGAAGGTTTCCTTATATAATCCATGGAAAAGCGCCAAAACTGTCCTCAGACTATTCGATTTGGTACAAATATGTCCTTTGTCAATCTTTTGAGCCAAAAATATCCCCACAATCATCTTTCTGGCTCACTTATGCCTCTACGTCTAAAGGTCAATGCCAAATAAAAAAAGGTTTACTTAAATTGTGCGTGATAATTTTTTATTGGTCCAATTTTAAACCATGACCCCAATTAAGTAAACCCACCTTTAAACCATTTTTTTTTACCCAACCCAAACATCCAACCCACCTTAAAAAATGGCCAAACTTTTGTTTGTCAAAAAAATTAACTTCTCCATCTTTCCAATTCTACCACCATAGCTGCCACCATCCCCTTTCCGCCATAGCAACCACGCTATAGTGGGTTTATTTAATCGGAAAAGGTGTTGATATATCCTTCTACTATTAGAAATTGTTTAAAATTATCCTCCGTTATACTATTGGATCAAAAGAATCTCTAACGTCTTACTATTCAAACACATACACCCCTGACTTAACGGACCGGACACTTGGCACACATCCAAGGTGGTTGGTCCATTTGGTCTTAAATTAGACCTGACGCACACTATTATATAGTACCCGATCCATTAAATTTTACCTATTGAATTTGATGGTAAACATCGAAACTCACCATTTATGACATATTGAAGCTTTGGGTTTGAATCTAGATCTAAAAAACAAGTAGAAAAATTGGTGAAATTCATTTGTTGTTACTGATTTGTGTTTATTATTGTGAGTACAAGACTGGAATATTGATTTGCTGAAGAAACTAGAAGACACCATTACAAGGATTTTTTGAGAAATTTGAAGAAGACAAAACGGGTCTCTCTAATTTTTTGACCCAATTTTATTCACATTCAACTAACATTCTTCTTCTTCCAAATTCTTCCGTCCTTCTCAACCCAATTCTCGAGTTGGGCTACATTCACTAGAATGTGTAGAAAAAAAAAATTCAATCATTTTCTGCAGTCAAGAAGAAATTGAAGATTTCGCTTTTGTCGTAGTAATTTCATTTGTACAGGTTTTGAAGGGCCTTGAATCAGATGAAGCAACTTTAATACCTACAACTGGGTTGTCACGGATTATAAGAATTCCTGCCTTCAAATGAGAGATCGTGCTTCCTCCTAAAAAGAAGAAAGTCACCCAGAAGTTGCAGACTATTCGGCTAGTATAATTTTCCCTTAATTTCTATGAAATTGTTGAGAGTATTAGAGGGTTTCTGTTCATTTGTTTGTATTTTAATGGTTTAACTTTTGAACTCAATCTATGATTTAAAAAGAAGTATAAAAACTGAGTCTTTGTTCTTGAAATTGTAATGTTGGATTTTGGTGGTAATTGTTGTGTTTATTGATTCATTGGTTGTGACAGTTGCAACATTTAGTCTAAAGAGCAATTTGTATTTTTCAACAATGGAGCATCATATTTAATTATTTTTTCAACATTTAATGAAAAGAATAATGTGTATTTGGCAGGTCAAATTTAATGGATCGGGTACCAGATAATAGTGCGGGTCGGGTCTAATTTAAGACCAAATGGACCAACAGCCTTGGATGTGTGCCAAGTGTCTGGTCCGTTAAGTTAGGGGTATATGTGTTTGAATAGTAAGACGGTAGTGATTCTTTTGATCCAATAGTATAATGGAGGATAATTTTAAATAATTTCTAATAGTAGAGGGATATATCAGGACCTTATCCGTTATTTAATTGGGTGGTGGCAGAGGGCTTATTTAATTGGGATCATAGTTTTAAATTGGACCAATAAAATTTGCCATAAGTAATTTAAATATTTTTTTTTTGTTGGCATTGGCCGTTAGTCGTAGGGGCATAAGTGAGCCAGAAAGATAACGATGAGAGCATTTTTGGCTCAATAGGTGGATGGAGGGCATATTTGTACAAATCAAATAGTCTAAGGGTAGTTTTTGCCCTTTTCTGTATAACCTGGGACGGATGAATTCGGGAGCAAATCAGAATCTTCCTTGAACTTGAACCCTTTAGGAGAATGTGCATCATCGTGGGGTGGCATGGAAGTTAAATGAACTTCTCTGAGGGCAGCCTTAGTAGCATCTTCCTAGAGCCTGAGCTTGGCGGCCAGGTGATTAGTGCGAGGATCTCGCTCAACTTCCTTAAGTGTAAAATGAGGCTCATGGTAGGTGTTATTCCGTAGTCAGAGATGTCCTATAAGTACAAGTGGTCGCTAGGTTGTTGCTTCTTTTCCCTACCGAGACCACTTTGTCAAATTCCGTGTCTTCCTCCTAATTACACGGTACATGTATAAAAAGAAAGAAAGGACAATCATAAGACTTAACACATGCTCTAGTGTGTGAGCACGTTGCCACGCTTAATTTACTCCTATAAATTCTTTAGAATTAGAATTTTTCCTTTATTATTTGAATTTTAGGAATTAATTGCATGATTTTGTGTTTTGTTTGCATTTTTGTTTGTGCATTTTTAATAAAATACAAGAAGAAAAAAATATAGCATTTAGGTTCGAATTTTAGCGTTTTATTAGTGAGTCAATATTACAAAATATAAGAGAAAATAACCAAAAATAGTCCTTTTACAATTTTAAATTCTAGATTTTACATTTGTAGTTTAGTTTTCTTTAAATTAGGAATTAGTTAATTTTGAAAATTAATTAGTATAATTCTAGATTTGATTTGGGTCTTTTAGTTTTGATCTTACATTTAATAAAATCAGAAAATTCAGGAAAAAAAATAAATAAATAAAGCACAAATAAAAGATAAGAAGAAAACAAATAGAAAATGAAATAAAAGTTATGGATTGGCAAATGTTTGGGCCAATTTCGTGCAGTCCAAATCAAAAATCACCAAAATCCTTCACAAAACGGACCAAAATCTAGCCTAATACCCCTTTCACCCGGTCCGTCTTCTAAATAAACTAAACTACGTCATTTTAACGCCTTTCAATCTGAGCCCTTCATCTTTTCCAATCCAACGGTCATGATTCGATTGTGATAATTAAATAAAAATGTCTGAAATCTCTTTAATTTTAGAGACATTATACGTCTTCCTCGTATCTCTGCAGCCTCGCCGGTTCCGCCGCCGGAAATCGCCTCACGGCGGCGTCCGGCGTCCGATGACGCTCAAAATTACAACATTTCCTCTCCTTTACCTCCCCATTCCATATCTCCCATTGGTTTCTCTCGAGCATCCCTGGAACGCCTCGAATCTTTGAAACCCTAGGCGTCGCCTCCTCCGCATACGGCGGCGCCATCTCCCAAACTTCTTCAAAGTTACACCCTAAGTTCTCTTCACTTCCCTATTCCTAAATCCCTAACTACTTTCTCTCAAACAACACCCAATTTTCTTGAATTTCAAATCAAGAAAGCAGAACCCTAGAAGTCCGAGTTCCCTGAATTTTTCCAAGTCGCCTGAGTCTGGAGGTCGAGTCAAGCCTCGCAATACTGTGTTCGCTTGTTTTTGATTAAAGAACACGCGTATACACTATTCCGGGGCTCGAGTTGAAGTTCAGTCGATTGAATTGCATAAGTAAGCTTTCTGTTTTTGTTTTTCTTCTTCTTCTAGTATTTGAATCTCAAAATTTGTTAAGCTTCATGTACGTTCTGTAGGATTTGTTCCTGCATATTATATTAGTTCTAAGTCATAAGCGGGTATGTTTTAATTTACAGTTTGATTATTGATTAGTTCTGATAATTGTCTTTATGATTAGTTTAATTGATAGTTTGATTTCTGATTAGTATCCAGTCAATCCTGTTTAAGCTTTACTTGAGTCTAATTAGTGTAGTAATTGCCGAGACTTTAGTTTAAATTGTGCTAGTTTGTTTGAATTTTGTCTTAGTTGATTCTTAATTGTTTAATTGCAAATGGATTCTTATTTTGTTTCAGTCATTTGATTAGTTAACTTGTCTAGTTTGATCTAGGTTTTGTTGGGTTAACCCTGGTTGAGTAAATTGTTTGGATATAGCTGATAGGTTAGTTCAACTAGTGTTAGTAATTTCAGGGAGTAGTCAGGGTAGTTTGGGCATGGAAAAGGGATATTTTGTTAAAAATAGTAATTTCAAGACCCAAATAAGGATAGCATAGGAATTCCATAGCTAAAAGAATACCCTAGGGCCTTCTAGAAGGGGGCCTTAGTGTAAGTTTCTGCATTTTTATGCAGTAACTTGGGTAACAAGTCATAAAATTAGGGTCTAATAGCCAAATTCTAAAATAAAAAAAGGGGAAAAAATAGAAAAACCCTTCCAGAACATTCTGCCCCATTTCTTGCCTATAAAAGGGCATTCCAAGTGCCTTGATTAAGAAGTTTTTAGAAGGCTGAAAATTCTCAAATTCTTTCCAGCCTCAAATTCCCCCTAAAAATCTCTTTCTTCAAGTTTGAACTTCAAATTTAAATCTCAAACTGAAGTGGTTCAGATCTGAAGAGATATAGCAGTAGAAATCTTCTTTTAGACCTCAATTCCTGCCAAAAATCCCATACAAAACAAAAATGCAGTAAAAAACTACAAAAACTACAAAAAAAACTGAAGTTACTATTCTATTGGAAAAGTTCTTCATAAATTCAAAGTTTCAAAGCTGAATTCCTGGTTTCAGTGTTCCCTCCTGTTGCAGTGTTTAAGATTGTCGAAGTTTTTTCTGAAGTAATTTTGAGTTGAATCCGGTCTCTACTTGAGTCAAAAGTCTGCGATTATTTACTTATTGTTGGTACTGCTGGCTATTCAAACCTGCCTGTTGATCATCCTTTCTCTTCTTTTGTTTCAATTCCAGGTACACCTATGGACCCTAATGATGAAGCTCCATCCATTATATACGAGCAAACACGAAATTAATACGATCCAGCATCTTTACACTACGAACCTGTTTTTTCTGGCATTTCATTTGTAGATTTAGCTGTAGTTTCATTTATGGTTTCACTTGTATTTACAATGGATTGTATGGACTGTTATCTTTCATGTTAGGTAGATGAGATAATTCATGTTAGTTTGGCTAATTCCTGTTAATTACTCCATATACCTGTTAATTAATATGACCGTTGTTAGACTATCTAAGACTATTTGGATATTAGTGATGAAGTATAGTATTTAATGTTAATGAGTTCAATATGTTGTTACTGACCGCATGAATTTCATGTGTTAGATTGAGTAGTAACGCATAATTATAGTCCAGTCCAGTTTATGACCGGCTTTGTTTAAATAGGAGTTTGAATTCCTTTGTTTAAGTGTCATATGAGCTCCTAAATAATTGAATGATTTCCCGTTACATCAATTGGCACTTAGTGCGGAATCCTTTCAGCTAGAGCTAAATAAATAAAAGAAAACCTGGTTTATTTTACTCTAAACCTGAACGCCACCCCTTGTTTATCACTACCTATATTCAAATAAACTTGATTGAATTTATACCAAAGAATTTAAATTCTTAGTACTACCTGCTGTGCTTAAATCCAAAACCTGTTTGAATTCAATTCTGGACCTAGAATAATAGTTCAGTTATCAAGATTCAACCCAGAAATTATGAGCTAATAATTGGCCCATTTGCTCATCAATGGAGTCTCGTGCAAACCAGACTCACGCTGAAGCCCAGCAACTTCTACAACTTTGGGCCAAACTTTCAAGGCCCAAAAGTTTGTTATAAATCAAAACCCTTTTAAAATTATATTAGGAATATAGGGAATTGATTCGCAAATATAAATTTGAGTTTCAAATTAGGTGGCGGGTTCAAATTAAAAGGGTCCTCCCTCTTGTTTGAATTCGAACTTGAATTTGAGGTTTGAATTTATAGATGTAAATTAATTAGCCCTTTTAGAGACAAATAATAAATAAAAAATCATAGTTGCTTTAGGTTGGCCTTTAATAAAAGTGAGTTGAGCCTCGCCAAACAAACCCATAAATTGTGAGGCCCTCGGTAATTGTTTATATAAAAATACTTAGAACTTGGGGCGTGCCGTTTAGTGAATTTCACGGCTTCCCGCAAAGTAAATAATACGTTAGTCGCTTTAGGCGTGCTTTTAATAATTTTACCTTCCTAAATACGAGTGTGCATTTCATGCAACACAAATCCAAATCTAAAAACGTTGAATACGAATGTGTCGAGGATCCGGGTGTATTTCATGTGACGTGATCCAAAAATACGTTTTTAAACGACGTTCACTTTCTTAAAAATTAACCAAAAGCGGTAAATAATTATAAAATTGCACTATAGATTGGAACATGTATAAAAATTAGATTTTGGCCATTTGTAATAATTTAAGCGACCGTGCTAGAACCACGGGATCCGGGGGTGCCTAACACCTTTCCTCGGGTCAACAAAATTCCTTATTCAGAATTTCTAGTTCGCAGACTCCAACTGGGAAGTCAAAATTTTCGTCGATTAGGGATTCAAGTTAAATCGGTGACTTGGGATACTAAAATCCAATTCTATCCCAAGTGGCGACTCTAAAAAATAAATAAATAATCCCATTTAGAATAATTTCACTTTAAATGGAAAAATTCCCTTATACATTTATCCTTCGGGGTAGGTGTGTAAAAAAAGAGGTGTGACAGCTCTGGCGACTCTGCTGGGGAAACGAACCTAGAATTTCGATTCAGGGTTCCAGAATTCGAGCTTAGTATAATTATTATATTTGGCTTTATCTAATTTTTCTACATGTTCCATGCTATATGTGCTAAATGTTTTACCGCTTTGATATTTGTTGAATTGTATATAAACTATTACGAATCCCTTCCTCTGTCTGAGTCTTCTACATCATGGAGAAGGGTGCACTTCGTGTAGCTTTTCTTCTGTTTGGAGCCTTTCCCAATTTATAACGAGGTTTGGATAAGTTGCTAAGCCGGCGGAGCTTCTGTATCCCCGGTACGCTGCCTCCCTCTTGGCTCGAGTTGTCCGCTCGGGTAAGCCAGGTCTAGACCTATAAACCTAGAGCTTAAACCTAGAAGAACAAATACTCATGACGGATCCTTAGTATGACGTTTGTTTGCATCATGTGCATTTGACTTAGGGGACTCAACATAGGGTTTGGGTCCGTCTAGGACAGGTGACCTGAAATGAATTGACCATCCTGATGCACCTTACGTGCTACTTGCACATTTATTTGCTCAGCTTTGCATGTTGACCGGCTTGTCCAAATGAGTGAAAATTGAAATAAAAAATAAGCAGTGTTAGGACTAAGTGAGGGTGACCATTTGAAAAAACCAATGTCCAAATAGTACCGAAATGCTGTTGGATTTTTGAAAAATGGAAAAAAACAAAAAAGAAGAGAAAATAGTTGAAAAAATAGACAGACATTTGTTGTTCAAAATAGTTTTGATTTTTGGATCTGCCCGAACTATGCTGGTTTGATTCTCACCGGATGTGAGATACGTAGGCAACCCTCATCGGGTCCAACCACCCTTTTGCAAAAAATAGCCAAAAAATGTCAAAATTTTAATTTTCGTCATAAATAAGTCGGGTGATACCATTCTTTTTCAAATAAGCCGAATGTCCCCCAAAAGGGTGCCGGAAGGCTGTTTTTGCAAGAACAGCCACCCTGAGTCATTTTTAAATGGTTGGCAGGCACAACCTTAAAATCTCCCTACCGGAAGTGCTGAAAGGCAGTATGTGCAAAACTGGGTTTCTATGTGCTTAAATAAAAATTTTGAAAAAAAAAATAGCCACTTTTCCCTTTTAGGTCAAAATAAATCATTAAAATACTTCTTAGATGTCTTTCTTTCATAAATAAAAAATAAAAATTTTGAAAAAAAATTTGAGTCCGAAAAATATGTCTGCTCAAAATCCAAAATATTTTCGTAAAAATCTCTCTTCCGAAAATTAAGAAGCAACTTTCAAAGTCCAAAAAATATATATTTTCTTTCATGTTAGAAAAAGAGGAAATAAATGAAAATCCAAACAAAAATATTTCCCTTAAAGCATTTCTTTCAAAAATTCCAAAAAAAAAAACAAAAAAAAAGATACCTTATTTGCAAGAACTACGCCTGGTCTGATTCATGCGGGGTCATGATACGTAGGCAATCTACATAAGATTCGACCGTAATCCTAAGAAAAGAGAAAAAGATAAATACGAGGGAAATAAATAAAGGAAAAACAAGAGAGAAAAAGAAGCACAAAAGAAGACAATAAGGCATTGAGAGAAAAACCATGGCCAAGCAGAAAATGGGAAAGAAGGAAAAGAAAATGAGAGAAAACAAAACTAAAAGAGAAAAGTCGGGATGACGCATATGACCGAAGCAAACATGTAGATATTCATTTAACTGTATAGGTGCATCACACTCCAATGTGTAGTTACCTATATGTTACTTGTTTCACACTAACCGTTGTTGCTGTCATTCCAGCTGAGTATTTTAGAAATCGTGGTTGGTTTTTGGTAAACTGGCCTCGTATCGATACTTCACCAGATCCAAAGGAAAAACAGAGATGTCATTTGAAATGACCATGCCTGCAATCCCCATACCCGAAGACAGCCCAATCTCTGGTATCCCGGCCTCTGAATCATATACAGCTGAAGAAAATCGGATCTTGCGCCTACGATTGATGGAAATGCGGGATGCTTGGAACAACGGAAAAGAACCTCCAAGCACTATCCCCGGATTCCCGGAGTTGTTCCCTAGATCTGGAGGTGCTACCACTGTCCCTATCAGCCGCCCAAATATTCCTCAAGGGCAACCTACTATGACTGCTAACTTCTTCGGAACATCCTCTGATGCTCACCCCCAGGTCTTCCTATCTGGAATTGCTCCCAATATCTTCACAGCTCCACCAGCCTCCGCAACAACCCAACCATCACTACCGAAGCATACTTTTGACCCCTCGATCCTCACATTCCAGAATCCCGTCTTTCAAGCTGATCCTCCTCATTATCCTCAGTACACCTACTCTCAGCCACCATATGAGCTTACGCCGGGGCAGGATAAAACCCCCAAAGCCCCAGAGCAGGACGAGATGACAAAGAGAATGAGAAGCCTCGAGCAAAGCTTGAAAAATATACAAGGCTTGAGCGGGTAGAAAAGTGTCTCCTATACAGACTTGTGTATGTTCCCGCATGTACACTTACCATCAGGATTCAAAACGCCAAAATTTGAAAAGTATGATGGGCACGGCGACCCCATCGCTCACCTAAAAAGGTACTGCAATCAGTTACGGGGTATCGGCGGCAAAGAGGAATTATTGATGGCATATTTCGGGGAAAGCATGATTGGTATCGCTTCACAGTGGTATATGGATCAGGATGTCTCGCGTTGGCATATATGGGATGATCCGGCCCGAGATTTTGTCCGACAATTTTCAGTACAATATAGACATTGCGCCAGACAGGAACTCCTTGGCGAATCTAAAGAAAAAGCCCTCAGAGAGTTTCCGCGAATATGCAATTAAATGGCGTGAACAAGCGTCAAGGGTGAAGCCTCAAATGGATGAGGTTGAGATGGTCATTGTCTTCCTACAGGCTCAGGAGGCAGATTATTTTAAAAATATGATGTCCGCTATGGGTAAACCTTTCGCATAAGCAATAAAAATCAGAAAAATGGTAGAGAATGGGCTAAAAATGGGCAGAATCTTGAGCCAATCGGCCATAAGAGCAACCTCCCAGGCCATCCAAGGCGGGTCTGGAAGAATGGCAAAGGTCAAAAAGAAAGAAGAAACAGTGATGGCTGCATCGGGAGGAAGAAGGTACCGGGCTCCTAGACCGGTGTTCTCAGAAAGAGCCCCTCAGCACTACTACCCTCACACAAATATGACTTATGCTCCTACACCTTATGCGGTAATGAATGCTCAACCTTTCGGCCTCCCGCAACCACAAGCTAACCGAAACCCACCTCCATTCCAAAGAAACCAACCACCTTACCAAAACCAATATAATCCCCGACCACCATAAAAATAATTTCCGCCCTCGGGAACCACCTAGGCGACCAAATTTTACCCCTATTGGTGAACTATATTCCAGTTTGTTCCCGAAGCTCGTCCAGATGAACCTATTACAGCCTATTCCCAAAAACAGGCCGAACCCGGAATTTCCAGCTTAACAACGGGGTGTTCATTGTGCCTATCATTCAGGGGCTGAAGGGCACAGTACTGACAACTGTTGGACATTGAAAAAATTTGTAGAAGATTTGATTGAACAAGGGAAAATAGTGTTGATGGATGAAGAGGCCCCGAATGTCACCAATAATCCTTTGCCCGCTCACAACAACGCGTCGGTAATCAGTATGATTTGAGAAGACCGATACTTTGATCCGGCTTCTGAAATCCATAATTGCTATTGCCAATGCCAGAAGGAAACCCAAAGTAGCCCCGAAGCAGGAAAAAGGGGAGAAGAAGGATAAAGCTACCAAAATTGAGTCTGAGAAGAAAACTGAGACAAAAGCAGAGCCGGTGTCTCCTAAACACGGGGTCCTTTATGTTCCGCGAGGTCGCCCAGAGAAACCACTAGTTGTGAGCACCCCGAGGAAGTATGAAGTGAAGAAAGGGACACAGATATATGTACCGAAAGGGGCCTATGTGGTGCGGGGGACAATTAAACTGCATCGGCTGAGTGAGCCAGTGGTTATTGGATGAGCACCATAG
Source organism: Nicotiana glauca (assembly GCA_026770625.1). Classification (NCBI taxonomy): domain Eukaryota; kingdom Viridiplantae; phylum Streptophyta; class Magnoliopsida; order Solanales; family Solanaceae; genus Nicotiana; species Nicotiana glauca. Next base: position 44,153 of record MU725816.1, read on the forward strand.
AAGCCCATGACCGACCCCTCTGCAATGTCGTGGAACTGCCAACAAACAGTGGTCACATACAAAGGCAAGGAAATTTTGGTAGAACTTCCAGGAACAGTCCCTGTGGAAAAACATTCAAATATACAAGAGGTAAACAGTGCCACACGAAAGCATTTTCCATATAAGAAGCCGGTGAGCACTGAAGAAGCAGAGACCTTCTTTCAGAAAATGAAAATGCCGGATTATGAAACAGTAGACCAATTGAGGAAGTGTCCCGAGCAAGTGTCATTGTTGTCACTTGTGACCAAATCTGCCGAACATCAGAAGATCCTCATGAAAAATCTGAACGAAGCATATGTGCCAGTCGAGACTTCGGTTGAACAACTTGAAAGGATGGCAGAAAGATTCTTCGCCATCAACCAACTCTCCTTCGGTAAAAATGATTTGCCTCCAGAAGGAGCTGCCCATAATAAAGCCTTGCACCTGACTGTCAAATGTGAAGGTTACTACGTTAAGCGGGTCATGGTGGACGGAGGCTCGGGGGTCGACATCTGCCCACTCTCCACTTTGCAAGGAATAGAGATATGTACAGGAAGGATTCGTCCAAATAATGTTTGCGTGAGAGCTTTCGATGGTGTTAAAAGAGATACCATTGGCGTAATCGATTTGATACTGACCATAGGCCCGGTGGATTTCGAGGTGACTTTCCAGGTGTTAGACATGGATACGTCTTACAATTTTCTTCTGGGAAGGCCTTGGATCCATGCTGCAGGAGCGGTGCCCTCTACCCTCCACCAGATGGTGAAATTTGAGCATGAAGATCAGGAGATCGTGGTTCACGGGGAAGGTGAGCAGTCCATATATCGTGACCCATCTATCCCCTGCCTGGAGGCGTGGGAGGGAAGTGAGCATATTGTATATCAAGCATTTGAAATTGTGGTAGCTGGTCAGTATGAGGAAGGATATCCATGCCCCCAGCCTTTCTTATCTAATGCTTCGATCATGGTAGCCAAAGAAATGATTAGACATGGTTTCAAACCAGGAAAAGGGTTGGGAAAATCTTTCAAGGAATATCCGAACTGGTAACGCTACCCGCAGCAAAAAAGTATTTCGGGATAGGCTTCCACCCCACCCCAGATGATGAGAAATGGCCCGACGAAAGAAAGAAAGAATGATGGGTTTTGCCGTAACCATTGCCACATCTGTTTGAGACCTCTGTCAATCCTAAGTATGGCGAAGAAAAAGATGATGAGGTGTTCACGGCTGATGAAATAAAAGATATCGGTGGAGCTATAAGGCAAATGCTTTACGAAACCAACATGGTCCAGCCAGGGGAAGGGACTAGCACCGCTGAGGTGCTCTACATGGGACCAGACGCCAAACTCTAAAATTGGAAGGCTACGCCATTCCCGATCAGGCGGGAGTCCCGGTAGACAAGCCCTGTCACTTTTTCGGCATCTCGAGTTGTTTCAGGGTGTAACTCGGATGTTTCTTTTAGTTTCTTGTCTTTAAATTCTTGAATGTAAACCCTGTTATCTTTCCAAATTCCAAGAAATGAAATCAATATTTCATCGTCCATTTTTCTCTTTATTCTTTCTATTTTTTGTAATTTTTCCCTTTCATCTTTTCTTTTCAGTTATAATAATGCGGCTTTAAATAACATGACATATTTGCGGACTTCATGCCCAGACTCAAACATGCTGTCTAAGTGTGAAATAGTGAATCAAAAACCGAAATATGATGAAGACGAGGCTTTTAGGGAAATAAACAGAGAATTGGAACAATTTGAGAAAAAACCTAAGCCAAATCTGAATGACACTGAACCAGTTAATTTGGGAACTGCCGAAGAAATAAGGGAAACCAAAATAAGCATTCAAACAGATGAGAAAACTCGAGATGCAATAATCCAACTCTTGTTTGAGTTTAAAGATGTGTTTGCTTGGTCGTATGATGACATGCCAGGACTGAGTGTGGATCTAGTGGTGCACAAACTGCCAATTTACCCCGATTGTCCTCCAGTGCAGCAAAAGCAAAGAAAATTTAAAACTGATATCAGTGATAAAATTAAAGAAGAAATCACAAAACAACTGAAGGCGGGGGTAATCCGAGTGGTCCGGTATACTACATGGCTAGCCAATGTGGTTCCAGTGCCAAAGAAAGACGGGAAAACCAGGGTATGTGTAGATTATCGAGATTTGAATAGGGTGAGTCCCAAAGATAATTTTTCGTTGCCAACATCCACATCCTTGTTGATAACTGCGCCAAACATGAAATACAATCCTTCGTGGATTGTTACGCATGATATCACCAGGTGTTGATGGATGAAGAAGATGCTGAGAAGACAGATTTCACTACACCCTGGGGTACCTACTGTTATCGGGTCATGCCATTTGGGATAAAGAATGCCGGGGAAACATACATGAGAGCCATGACCGCCATTTTCCATGACATGATGCATCAAGAGATAGAGGTGTATGTGGATGACGTAATTATCAAGTCCCGGACTCAGAGTGACCACGTTTGAGACCTGAGAAAGTTCTTTGAACGGTTGCGCAAGTATGATTTGAAGTTGAATCCGGCCAAATGTGCCTTCGGAGTCCCATCAGGCAAGCTCCTGGGTTTCATAGTCAGCAGGAGAGGTATCGAGTTAGATACAACAAAAATAAAAGTTATTCGAGATCTACCTCCTCCGAGAACTAAGAAGGATGTGATGAGCTTATTAGGCAGGCTAAACTATATTAGTCGATTCATTGCTCAACTGACTTCCACATGTGAGCCCATATTCAAACCGTTGAAGAAAGATGCAGCAATCAAATGGACAGCTGAATGTCAGGAGGCCTTCGACAAGATCAAGGAATATCTGTCAAATCCTCCGGTGTTGGTTCCACCTGAGTTAGGACGACCTCTCTTCTTGTACCTGACGATGTTGGAAAATTCTTTTGGTTGCATTCTGGGGCAACACGATATAACCGGCAAGAAGGAGCAGGCGATCTACTATCTGAGTAATAAGTTCACCAGTTACGAGGCCAAGTATACTTTGTTGGAGAGAACATGTTGTGCTCTGACATGGGTCGCTCAGAAGCCGAGATATTATCTTTAAGCCCACATTACCTACCTCATAACCAGGTTGGATCCTTTGAAATACATATTCTAGAAACCGATGTCCACTGGGAGACTGGCAAAATGGCAAATCCTGCTCACTGAATTTGACATAGTCTATGTCACTCGCACAACAATAAAAGCCCAGCCGTTGACAGATCATTTAGCGAAAAACCCGGTTGACGAGGAATACCAGCCATTGACCACATATTTCCCAGATAAAGAAGTTAATTCGGTACAAGCTATCTCTGAAGATACTCGTGCTTGGAAAATGTTCTTGACGGAGCGGTAAACGCAAGAGGTGTAGGCATTGGGGCAATTTTGATATCACCCGATGGTCAGCACTATCCAGCTACATCTAGTCTCCGATTCTCCTGCACAAACAATATGGCTAAATATGAAGTCTGCATCATGGGCATAAATATGGCAGCTGACCAAGATATTGAAGACTTATTTATCATGGGGGATTCTGATTTGATTATCCAACAAGCACAGGGAGAGTGGGAGACTCGAGATGTAAAGCTCATTCCATATCGACAACATGTGGAAAATCTCACCAAACGCTTCAAGTCAATAGAGTTCAGGTACATCCCTCGATGTCACAATGAACTAGCTGATGCACTCACCACTTTAGCTTCAATGTTGCCTTACCCAGGCAATGCCCATATTGATCCCCCGGAAATTCAAATCAAAGAAAGGCACGGATATTGTAATGCGGTCGAGGTGGAATCTAGCACTCAGCCATGGTATCATGACATCAAGAGGTTTCTAAAAACACAAGAGTACCCCAAGCAAGCCACGGGAGATCAGAAGAGAACCATTAGACGACATGCGAGTGGTTTCTTCTTAAGCGCTGATATTTTATATAAAAAGACCCCGGACCTCAACTTGTTAAGATGTGTTTTTACCGAGGAAGCCGGAAGAATTATGCATGAAGTGCACGCAGGGGTGTGCAGACCTCATATGAATGGTTATGTTTTGGCAAAGAAAATCCTGCGAGCGGGATATTATTGGATAACCATGGAAAAGGACTGCTTCAGTTTTGTTCGGAAATGCCATCAATGCCAGGTGCACGATGATTTGATTCATGCACCTCTAACAGAGATTCATTCGATGTCAGCACCTTGGCCGTTTGTTTCCTGGGGTATGGATGCCATTGGGTCGATCGAGCCGAAAGCTTCCAATAGGCATAGATTCATATTGGTTGCGATTGATTACTTCACAAAATGGGTTGAGGCCATCACTCTTAAGTCGGTCACCAAGAAAGCTGTGGTAGACTTTGTGCATTCCAATCTCATTTGTCGCTTTGGTATTCCTACCACTATCATTACCAACAATGCTGCAAACTTGAACAGTCGTCTGATGGAAGAAGTATGTGAACAATTCAAGATAACACACAGAAACTCTACGCCTTATCGGCCAAAGGCCAATGGTGCCGTTGAGGCAGCAAATAAGAATATCAAGAAGATTTTGAGAAATATGATTCAAAGCTCTAGGCAGTGGCATGAAAAGTTACCTTTTGCATTACTCGGGTATCGTACCACAGTGCGTACATCAATCGAAGCGACCCCATACTTGTTGGTTTACGGAACTGAAGCAGTCATACCTTCAGAACTAGAAATCCCTTCGCTTCGTATAATCGTTGAAGCAGAAATTGAGGACAGTGAGTAAACCCGGCTAGAGCAGTTGTCATTAATTGATGAAAAATGGATGGCCGCAGTATGCCACGGGCAGTTGTACCAACAAATAATGGCCTGTGCCTATAACAAGAAAGTACGTCCCGGGAACTTCGAAGTGGGACAGCTCGTGCTCAGACGCATTCTCCCTCATCAGCAGGAGGCAAAAAGAAAGTTTGCTCCCAATTGGAAAGGTCCATACATAATCCGAAAGATTCTTCCAAAAGGAGCATTGTATCTGCGAGCGATACAATCGAAGGAAATGATCCTGAAACAGCAGTCAATGCCGATGCCGTAAAAAAGGTATTATGTTTAGACATTCCCTCGCAATGGCTTTTGTGTAATTGAAATGACGAATGCTTTCCTTCCCGCTACCCCAAACACTATCAATCATTCGTAAATCCTTTGAGCCGGTTCCGTTTATTTGGCTACCCTCTTCGGAACCTGGGAGTACAAAAAGAAAAGAAAAAGAAAAAGGAAAGAAAAGAAAAATAAAAAAAAGAAAAAGAAAAACAAAAGAAAAAGAAAATAAGAGGAAAAGAAAAAGGAAAAAGAAAATAAAGAAAAGAAAAACAAAACAAAACAAAAACAAAAATAAAATGAAAAAAAATCATTTGCCTGAACTACATTTGACTTGATTCCAAAAGGATACGTAGGCAGCCTCTCCCTGAGGTTCAGTCACACCAAAACAAAAATCCCAATTTCCCCAAAAATTGAAACTGGGGCAGATGATATGATGGTTCGGCTATGAATCCGCCGAAATGGTTCCAAAGTTGTAGTTCCGCCCAAAATCCTTCTTACCCCAAAGACCTTGACCAAATCATTCCGATTAATTGGCAAAAGCAAGGAAGTAAAAAAACATCATTGTTGGAATCCGATGCAATTCAAATTGAGAGAAATAAAATGAGAGAGTCTTATCGGTGAAAACCATCAAGCACCATAAGGCGATGGTGAGTAGAGAAAATGAAATGAGAGAGTCCGCTTAGTGAAAACTCGCAAAGAGCACTATCGGGCGATGATGAGAAAAGAAATTAGAGAGGTCGATTGGCGAAAACCCGCAAAGGGCGCTGTCGGCCGAAAAGAAGACATCTCATCACTAGAAGAGTCCTGGCAAGGTTCCCTCGTTTTGAAATGCGGATAAATGGGTTCACGAGAAGTTCAAAAGTTTGTGCGGGTCGGGCGTCCAGTCCACGAAGCATGTCATGTTCACGAAGCCAGCATGCACCCGAGATAAGTCTTTCTTTTCCCCCAAAAGGGACGCTTCTCTTTAAACTCGTTCGCTTGCCTTTTGTATATTTCTTCCTTGAGTCCCTTTCGATTTAACTCCGATTCCGGAATTACTGCAAAAAAAAGGTGGAAGGACTGGTTCTATAGGGCTCCGCTGGCAAAAGCCAAAGAAAATACCCAGCCTCAGCGGGTGCGTCAGTCCGATCCCGATTGACCATAGTGATTGATGAAGAAAGTCAAAGGCAAAGGTTCTAAGGGCAGAATAAAGTGAAAAGGCCAGAGCTCACACGGACGAGTCATCTTGAAGTCCTAAAAGTTGAAATCGGTGGGTTTAAAGGAGATTCACCCTCAAAGCCAGCAAGCGGAAAAGTTCTCAACGGAAAAGGGGCCGGGATCAAGCAGTTGGGATGCTCAAGGCCACAAAACCAACCACCGTTTCAAACTAACAAATTGTTCTTTATTTAAAACATGTCTTATTCAGAGTAACGGTGCAAGAGGCAGGTGCAGCCCAAAAGAAATAAAATGCGCAAGCGCTGAAACAGCTTTACAGCAGGAAAACAACCAAAAAGGAAGTTTCCCCAATTTCTTTCATGCGTTTTGCTAAATAAAAAGGAAAAATAAAAAGAATAAGAAAAGAAGAAAAAGAAGGAAAAAGAATAAAAGAAAATGAAAATGAAAATCCCAAAAGAAAAATAAATCATAGTAGTATAGGAGCTTTTTCTTTCCAAATCCAGGCCAAAAAACCGAGGATCTCCCGGCCAAAAAACCGAGGAGCTTTTTTTTTCCAAATCCCGTCCAAAAATCGAGGATCTCCCGGCCAAAAAATCGTGGAGCTTTTTCTTTTCAAATCCCGGCCAAAAACCCGAGGATCTCCCGGCCAAAAAATTGTGGAGATTTTTCTTTCCAAATCCCGGCCAAAAAACCGAGGATCTCCCGGCCAAAAAACCGAGGAGTTTTTTCTTTCCAAATCCCGTCCAAAAATTGAGGATCTCCCGGCAAAAAAACCGTAGAGCTTTTTCTTTCCAAATTCCGGCCAAAAAACCAAGCATCTCCCGGCAAAAAAACTGCGGAGCTTTCTCTTTCTAAATCCCGGCCAAAAAACCGAGGATCTCCCGACCAAAAAATAACGGAGCTTTTTCTATCTAAATTCCGGCTAAAAAATCGAGGATCTCCCAGGCAAAAAACCACGGAGCTTTTTTCTTTCTAAATTCCGGCCAAAAAACCGAGGATCTCCCGACCAGAAAATCGTGGAGCTTTTTCTTTCCAAATTCCGGCCAAAAAATTGAGGATCTCTTGGCCAAAAAACCGTGATGCTTTTTCTTTCCAAATCCCAGCCCAAAAACCGAGAATTTCCCGGCCAAAAAAAAAATCGAGGAGTTTTTTCTTTCCAAATCCCGGCCAAAAAATCGAGGATCTCCCGGCCAAAAAATCGTGGAGCTTTTTTCCAAATCTCGGCCAAAAACCGAGGATCTCCCGGCCAAAAAACCGTGGAGCTTTTCCTTTCCATATCTCGGCCAAAAAACCGAGGATCTCCCAGCCAAAAAATTGAGGACCTTTTTCTTTCCAAATCCCTGCCAAAAAACTGGGGATCTCACAAAATTTTCCTAGTGAAAACTGGGGCAGAAAATTTTGTTTGTTTGTTTGTTTTGGTATCTTAAGCAGGTCAACCTCAAGACACAAGGTGTGAGATGATCAATGGAATAAATCTCAATCTAGAATCAAGAAAAGAAGAAAAAGAAATGAACTCAAGTATGAACCAAGCAGAGGCGCGGATGGCTCAAAATCTGATTGAAGTCACAAGCTCCGCTGATCCTATTTTGACCTAATGTTGCATGAAGAATTAAACACCTACAACTTGCGAGCATCAAGATTCAGATCGAAGTCCACAACAAAATCAGCTAAGACTCAAGATCAAGTCTCAAGAAACTATAGATAGGAATCTTGTAACTCATAGTTGATAGGCATAACTAGCTTAGCTTTGATTTTCTTTTCGGTGTAATAAGGAGGTCAGCAAGCAGTAGCAGCAGCAACAACAGTGAAATTCACATCTCCTGGTAGTACCAGCTACCAAATCTTCCAGAACTACACTGACCTGATTCCTTTATAGCCAAGGATATGTAGGCAACCTTTGAAGCAAGGTTCGGTCAGACGGTTTTCAAAATGTTTCTCATGGAGTGCTGAGCAGGCAAAAATCCTTCATGGTGCTCATTTATGTTTGCTCGAAAATCCTTCGTGTCTTCAAGTAAAGAGGGGCAGCTGTGAGCACGTGATTTTTGCCACGCTTAATTTACTCCTATAAATTCTTTAGAATTAGAATTTTTCCTTTATTATTTGAATTTTAGGAATTAATTGCATGATTTTGTATTTTTTTTTTGTATTTTTATTTGTGCATTTTTAATAAAATACAAAAAAAAATATAGCATTTAGGTTCCAATTTTAGCATTTTATTAGTGAGTCAATATTACAAAATATAAGAGAAAATAACAAAAAATAGTCCTTTTACAAATTTAATTTATATTTTACATTTTTTGTTTAGTTTTCTTTAAATTAGGAATTAGTTAATTTTGGAAATTAATTAGTATAATTCTAGATTTGATTTGGGTCTCTTAGTTTTGATCTTATATTTAATAAAATCAGAAAATTCAGGAAAAATAATAAATAAATAAAGCACAAAATAAAAGAGAAGAAGAAAATAAATAGAAAATGAAATAAAAGTATGGGTTGGCAAATGTTTGGGCCAATTTCGTGCAGCCCAAATCAAAAATCACCAAAATCCTTCACAATCCGGACCAAAATCCAGCCCAATACCCCTTTCACCCGGTCCGTCTTCTAAATAAATCAAACGATGTCGTTTTGACGCCTTTTAATCCTAGCCCTTCATCTTCTCCAATCCAACAGTCATGATTCGATTGTGATAATTAAATAAAAATGTCTGAAATCTCTTTAATTTTAGAAACATTATACGTCTTCCTCGTACCTCTGCAGCCTCGCCGGTTCTGCCGCTGGAAATCGCCTCGCTGCGGCGGCCGGCGTCTGATGACGCTCAAAATTACACCACTTCCTCTCCTTTACCTCCCCATTCCATATCTCCCGTTGGTTTCTCTCAAACATCCCTGGAACGCCTCGAATCTTTGAAATCCTAGGTGCCGCCTCCGCCGCATACGGCGGCGCCATCTCCCAAACCTCTTCAAAGTTACACCCTAAGTTCTTTTCACTTCCCTCTTCCTAAATCCCTAACTACTTTCTCTCAAACAACACCCAATTTTCTCGAATTTCAAATCAAGAAAGCAGAACCCTAGAAGTCCGTGTTCCCTGAATTTTTCCAAGTCGCCTGGGTGTGGAGGTCGAGTAAAGCCTCGCAATACTGTATTCGCTTGTTTTTTATTAAAGAACACGCGTATAAACTATTCCGGGGCTCGAGTTAAAGTTCAGTCGGTTCAATTGCATAAGTAAGCTTTCTGTTTTTGTTTTTCTTCTTCTTCTAGTATTTGAATCTCAATATTAGTTAAGCTTCATGTACGTTCTGTAGGATTTGTTCCTGCATATTATATTAGTTCTAAGTCATAAGCGGGTATGTTTTAATTTACAGTTTGATTATTGATTAGTTCTGATAATTGTCTTTATAATTAGTTTAATTTTGATTAGTTTAATTGATAGTTTGATTTCTGATTAGTATCCAGTCAATCCTGTTTAAGCTTTACTTGAGTATAATTAGTGTAGTAATTGCACAGACTTTAGTTTAAATTCTGCTAGTTTGTTTGAGTTTGGGCTTAGTTGATTCTTAATTGTTTAATTGCAAATGGATTCTTATTTTGTTTCAGTCCTTTGATTAGTTAACTTGTCTAGTTTGATCTAGGTTTTGTTGGGTTAACCCTGGTTGAGTAAATTGTTTGGATCTAGCTAATAGGTGTCACACCTCCTTTTGGCGCTACCGCACCCCGCGTAGGGCATGGTAAAGGGAGTTTTTCCAATTAAAGGACAGTCAAAACGGGATTTATTTTTAAGAGATTCAGAGTCGCCACTTGGGAGATTTATGGTGTCCCAAGTCACCGGTTGAATCCCGAATCGAGGAAATTATTGACTCTGTTTAACAGTATGCGCACCAGAAATCTGAGTAAGGAATTCTGTTAACTTAGGAGAAGGTGTTAGGCATTTTCGAGTTCCGTGGTTCTAGCACAGTCGCTCAACTTTATATTTGGCTAAATTATCTATTTTTTAACAATTATGAACTTATATGTAAATTTTAACTTTTTAACCGCTTTTATCAATTTTATTATTATTATTATTTTACAGAGAATTGCAACATTGTGAAAACGTATCTCGAACCACGTCACAATCAATGTACCCGTGATTATCGACGCATTTCGACTACGTTGAGATTTGGATTTTGGTCACATAAATATGCACCCGAGTCTAGGGAGATAACATTATTAAATACGGGCCTAAAGAGTCTAACGCGTTATTATTTTGGGGAAGGCCGTGAAATTTGCTAAACGGCATGTCCCGAAGTCTAAATATTTTTTAATATATACATTTATGAGGGCCCCACAATTTTGCGTTTTATTTGGCGAGACTCGTCTCATCATTTTTTATTTAAAGTCCGATTCTAAAGAGTTAAGATTAATTAAGTGAGCACTATGGGTTTTGGGATTTTGTTCGACATAGCCAACTATGATCAAATTTCTTAGCATAGTATATTATGTAACTTTAGATATATACAAGAGAGGATAAACAAACGATGGTAAATCCCAACACATCCAAACAGATAGACATGAATGAATAATGGAAAAGGAATATTAAGTTTCATGTTTCAAATAGTAGTTATAATTCTTTTATCAAACGGATAACATATAAAATTGTTCATTAATATACAAATATTAAAAATAATGAACACAACATTCTGTCAGCACTTTCAAGGAAAATATATGGAACTCAAACTAACAAAAATCCTTAATTCATCAAGCTAAACCATATGGTTACACAAATAGGCAATAACGATCAAATGGAGAAAATGAGAAACAGACCTTCATGTGTAGCAAGAACACACAGTTGAACCTTACCGGGAACTTCGATCGGAACTTCAGCACCTCAAACTCAACAAAAAACTCGAGATTCGCCCGAAAAGGATGCTAAACGAATTTTGGACTTCAGAGATCGAGTGAACAAACATCAGTCGAAAAATCACAAACTAAATGACTTTCGCCATTTTTCGACCAGGCCTGGAGCTTTGGGGTGACAGGTTTTGAACGTGGAGATGGCTAGTTTTAGGCGGCCAAGGGTGGGTGTGCGACGTTAGTTTTGTTGCGGCAGGGAACTGGACGCGGCTATGGAGGAGTAGGTTGTTATTGCTGAGGTTGGTCTACTGGTTGTTACTGGTTATAGGGACATGAGGACAATGGCAGTTGGTCGTTGGGATGAGGGGTGGTTGCTTGGAGACGGGACTGATGGAGGTGGGCGTTTGGTCAGTGTCTTTGCGATGGGGGCGGGTCGTTTAGGTAGTTATTGGTTGAGACGAAGAAGAAGAAGCCTGAACAGTGGTCTTCTATTTTTTTTTTCTTAAGGTGTCCAATCTCGTCCCCTGCTTAAGCTCCTCTCAATTCTATTTAAAGAACAATTTTTTTTTTCTCCTTTTTTCTTTACAGCTTGTTTATTCCCGTACCCCTTTAACTGTGTAGAAACATGCATTCATTTCAAAATCTCAGCCGTCCCATCTGCAACTATGGCTTTGCACCATGCCTTTTGGATTTTAATAATAGCTTTAAGGTCGTTTCCCATGCTTGGAAGCTGGCCATTTTATTTGTCGATATTATGCAAATTCCATTTGAAACAAGCGTGCAGGCGGAAAGTTGAGGCAAGCGTGCATTTGATGGTGCATTTGTCCAGCTTTTCCTCTTTCTCACATCATGCTTTGATTATTAAAATATAACTTTTCATTCTTCCATAGTAGTATGTGATGCTAGCATGTTGATAAAGTTACATTCAAAATGCATTCTTCAACAATTTGAAAACGGGACATAATGTGCAATGGACCCCTTTGCCTCAAACTTTTCGACCAACTTTAATAAACTAACGTACCTTTTTCTTCATGTGATGCAGCACTTTGATTCCCACATGTATTACTCCAAATTGCCAATTTAATATGCATTACTTTAATGCTCAATGTTAGATACAAAATTCGTGCATAATGACCATCAAGAAAGGCTAGCATAAAAAAAATATTTTTTCCAACAAATCCTAGAAACGTGAATGCATGTTCACGTCTCTTTTTTTTTTCAGCATTAAAATAAGTCCTATTTATAAAACCCCCAAACTAACTTAAAATACTAATCAATACTTAATAATAATTATCACATAAAATTAAACTTCAATTAAAATAAAATCACACAATTTGGATATTAAATGCTAAAAATGCAAAAATACATATTTTTGTGATTTTTATTTTTGTAAGACAAACTTAATTATTCTTAATTATAAACTTGAATTTTATATACAAATGCAATATATTTTTATATTTTTATTTGTTTAAACAAATAAATATGAACAGATAAATGCAAATAATATAAGAAAAATAACATAAAATTCACAACAATTGCAAATAAACTAAAATTATTTTATTTTGAATCTTTGGGAGTATTTCTCTTATAGGGCAAAAATCACGTGCTCACAATAGGTTAGTTCAACTAGTGTTAGTAATTTCAGGGAGTAGTCAGGGGTAGTTTAGGCATGAAAAATGGCTGTTTTATTAAAAATAGTAATTTCAAGACCCAAACAAGGGTAGCATAGGAATTTCATAGCTAAAAGAATACCCTAGGGCCTTCTAGAAGGCGGCCTTAGTGTAAGTTTCTGCATTTTTATGCAGTAACTTGGGTAA
>MU725818.1:0-34587 GCA_026770625.1 Nicotiana glauca
ATCCACTTGTTGTCGAGTACCGGTACCGACCACATCAATTCTATTGTTGTTTGCCATCACCTTTTGTCGTCAAGAGGAATTACCACTTTGGAACCACAAACCAACCACTTTTCTGGAATATCAACATAAAACCACCATGTTAGCGTTAAAGCATTTTTCTTTCCTTTATTTGTTTTCCATTATTTTTCTTTTCTTTTTGCATTTATTGGATTTCCTCTTTTTCTTTTCCTTTTGGTTATGGTCGAATCCTATGTGGATTGCCTACGTATCATGACCCCGCATGAATCAGACCGAGCGTAGTTCTTGCAAATCAATGCAAAAATAAAGAGATATTTTTTGGATTTTCAAATTTGTTTTTCTTTGAAGGAAAATTACAGAAGCAAATTCCAACTACAAACTCGATGATTAAAACTAGATCAAGAGTACATCAAAACTTTGTATCCTGGGACCCGTGGGGCATCACTCGGCATCACCATAGGCTTCCGCAAGACTGAGAAGGTTTTAATGTCAACTGAGACTATTGTTTAACAACAACTAGCCATGTAATGGCTTATTTTAACAAAGTGGCTATTTTTTGCAAAATTGGTTTCAAAGGATACACACTCGATAATTAAAATTTCTCATCCTGGAACCCATGGGGCATCACTCAGCATCGCCACAGGCCAGCGCAAAACTATTTTTAACAACAACTGGCCATGTAATGGCTTATTTTAACAAAGTGGCTATTTTTGCAAAATTTTATTTAAGAAACTACAAACTCGATGATTAAGAACTCATCAAAATTTCTCATCCTGGGACCCATGGGGCATCACTCAGCATCGCCACAGGCCAACGCAAGACTGAGAAAGTTTTAATATCAATTGCGACTATTTTTACAAAATTGGCCATGTAATGGCTTATTTGATAAATGGATATTTTTGCAAAATTTTTTGTTTACGAAAATAAACTCGTAAATTTCTCATCCTGGGGCCCACGGGGCATCTCTCGGCATCGCCACAGGCCAACGCAAGACTGAGAAAGTTTTAATGCCAAATGTGGCTATTTCAGCAAAAACCGACCATGTAATGGCTTATTTGACAAAGTGGTTATTTTTGTAAAGATGATAGATGACTCTAACTTGATTTTTGCGGATACGTCCTTTCCACATTTCCGCGAGGGAATATTTTAAGGCTGTGCCCGCAAATTATTTAAAATGACTCAAAGTGGCTATTCTTGCAAAAACGGCCCTCCGACGTCCTTTTGAGGGACATTTGGTTTGTTTTAAACAAGAATAGCATTACTTGACTTATTTATAACTAAAATCAAAATTTGACATTTTTTGGCTATTTTTTGCAAAGGTATGGTTGGACCCGTCAAGGGTTGCCTACGTATCCCACACGTGGTGAGAATCAAACCTGCGTAGTTCGGTCAAACCATTTTTGATTTTCAACAAAATTGAACTATTCCAACTATTTTTAATGACAAGATTTTCTAATAAAAAAATTTATTGGCAAATCTAATTATATTTTCTAATTTTTGAGAATAAAATAACAAAATTTTATTTATTTCCATAACCCAAAACAAAATTTCTAAAATCAACAATTTTGTTATTTATAAATTCAACAAATTTTGACAGAATTTCGACAGCATTTGAATATCAACAATTGTTATTTTCCCTTTTCTTTTCACTCAATTTTTTTTCCCTAACCGGTCAGCATGATGCTCGAGACAAATAAATGCAACATATAATCATGATGGTCTTTTCATATTTGGGTTACCTGTCCTAGACGGACCCAACCTCTGTGTTGAGTCTCCTAAGTCAAATATGATGTAAATAAACGTCTTATTTCTAGGTTCAAAATCTGGTTATTTTGTTCTAGACTATGTACCCGAGCGGACAACTCGGATCGAGGAGGGAGCTACGTACCGGGGACCCGCGGGATCGTCCGGCTTAGTAACTTATCCGGCCTCTTTTCTTATTTGGGTATGACACTAACAGAATGGGGAGTCTCAACCAGTAAGCACATTCCCGGAGGTAAGAAGTGAAGGATTTTCGGCACAATTTATATACAGTTCAAGTAATATTAAAGCGGTAAATATTTAGCACATTAATCATGAACATATAGGGAAATCAGCTATAAACAAATACAGCAATTTAACTGAGCTCGAATTATTAAACCCTGAACCGAAGTTCTGGGTTTCTTGTCCCCACCAGAGTCGCCAGAGCTGTCACACCTCCTTTTTTTTACGAGCTATTTACTATACCCCGGAAAGGGATATAATAAAGGGAAGGAGTTTTTCCAATTTAAGGACAGTCGGAACGGGATTTATTTATTTTCAGAGTCGCCACTTGGGAGAATAATGGTATCCCAAGTCACCGGATGAATCCCGAACCGAGGAAAGTTTTGACTCTATTACAGTCTGCGAACTAGAAATCCGGATAAGGAATTCTGTTAATCCGGGAGAAGGTGTTAGGCACTCTCGAATTCCGTGGTTCTAGCACGGTCGCTCAACTGTTGTATTTATTTTTATCTAATTTCATATGTTCCGTTTTTATGTGCATTTAGTATTCCTCTTTATTATTCAAAGAATTACAACGTCGTAAAAATGTATTTTTTGACCACGCCGTACCAGTACGCCCGTAGCTTTTAACACATTTCGACTTTGTTGAGACTTGGATTTGGATCACATAAATGTGCATCCGTATTAAGAAGGTAATATTATTATAAATCGTGCCTAGAGTATCTACGTCTTGTTAACTTTGGGAAAGTCCGTGAAGTTTGCTAAATGGTCCTTCCAAATCTAAGGTTTTTATAACAATTATTTGAGGGCCCCGCAATTGTATTTTTAATGCGACGAGGCTCATCTCATTTTTATTTAAGGTCATGTCTAAAGTACTATATTTTCTACGTATTTTGTCTCTAATCATGAAATAAGTATCCTAAATTGTTTATTCATTACCTAATAATTTGACATTTAGAGCCATAAACCCTGAAGATTCAAGTTTATTTCTTATTGGGCTTAATTATACCCATGCATCAGTTTCTCAATCTGAATTTTGGTTCGGGCCAGCCCATAAAGCTATGGCCCAGAACAAGTTTCAATACTATTTGACTAGGCCCATATTCCATTACCATATCTATTACATTTGGGCTTTGCATTTTAACCTTTCTCGAATTGAATTCACAATAGAAAATGTATCTTACTTCTTCATTTTTTAGCTTGTTATAATTTCAAATTCAAATTCAGGACAATATTGTGTTTATCTATGAATATCTTTCATTTATTTTTTGATTCAAAGTTTATGTACAGAACTAAGTCTAGTAAGACACAGTTTTCCAATCGAAGCAGACTCATTATTATTACAAGTAATAACGTACTAAATGTGTAAAAATATTTCTAACGCTAACTTTATTTGAACTAACTAACTGACATCATAATAAAACTGTTTCTTCATTGAGAAAATATTTACAGAAGTAATATCACATTGACACACACAAGTTCATATCTAATCTCCAACCTTAACAATTATAGATCTACAATTAGCAAATAGTCATGCGTTAAAAAAACAGATCTATTATTTTCAGAAGGAAAGCTCTATAAATGTTCAATGATTCCAAAACTATAACTTGAGATTTGAATTCAGCTATTATTTCTAAATTTTTTTTTGTTTTTTCCGATTTTTATCAGTTAATCTATCTACTATTTCGATTATATGGTTTAAAGACATCACTGCTAGTCTTACTTAATAAACGGAGTCCAAAATAAAGTTCAGTCCCTATTATTACATTTTTTCAGACTAAACCTAACAAATACAAATGACTAATAAGACAGTATAATATGAAATAACACTCGAAACTTCAATTCATCTTCTTCAAATTCATATTTACAGCTTCAATCGATAGAGCTTGTACCTGGTAATAAAATGAAATTGATGAGAATCTAGGCAAAGATGAAGGATCAGCAATCAACAACAGCTCACAAAATGATCAGAACAGTCCAGCAATCCAGATTCACACCAAAATGAAGGCAAACCAGTAGAAAAACCCAACAGAAGCAAAAACCAGACCACAAATAATCGCTTCAACCCAAAAACAACCTCGATCCAATAGTAATTCAATCACCAAAGTCAAATAGAAGAAACACAGATTTGAAATTACTTGCAGGATCAGTGAAACAACAATACTTCTGTGGATTTTAAGTTTTGAGGTGAAGAGAATACTCGAATTGCAATTTGCAAAACAGAATGGAAGATGTTTAGTGTTTCAAATTTTGCTTAAGGCTTCTAACTTCCAAACTTCAAAAAACCTCCTCCTCAATGAAGGCTAATGTAGCCTATTTATAGATTTGAAAAGGGAAGGAATTTCAATTGCTGAAATTGTCCCTTAGTCCCTTATTTATTCTAATTAGACTCCTATTCTTTTTATTTAATTGTCTCTTTTTCCCCTGTATTTATGTCGTGTTACCCCTTTTCCCCAATCTAGAAGGTTCCTACCCTTAGCTTTTACCCTTCTAACCCTACCTCTTTAAAATTATTACTGCTTTACCCTTTTATCCTGTCTAAAATACCCTTCACCCCTTAATTATTTACCAATAAACCAAATTGGATTCCCAAATCTACCCCTACCCACTTAGGATTATTACAATGAACCTGCTGCCATTCCCCAAATTAACCCTGCCTTTTTGTTTTATTTACCCTTGACCCCGTACTACCCTTTAACCCTAGCTATAATCAGATGCCCAAAATTACTTCTAAAATCAGGGTCGAAAAATCTTAACAAAATTAATCAATTAGTTGTCAATTTAATAGAGATAACCAAATCAGAACCAGGTAATCAGTTAACGAGATTCAGAAGATCACTTAAACAAATAAAGAATCTAATTAACAGAAAACCTTAGTTACTAATCAAGTTTTTAAACAATCAAATCCTAAAAACTAAGTATAACAGTATGAACAACAATTAAAACCTAAGACTATGTTATTTTTATCAAGAATTAATCCGCAAAAAGGAAAATCGTGGACATGCAAACAAAAGCAGAAGTAAAATAATAGAAAGAGAATCAGATACTTAGCTTTTATTCTCTTTTCTTCTTGATTTTCTTTTTCTCTCTTTCTTTCTTCTGTTCTTTTTCTTTCCTTCGTTTTTCTTGATTTTCTAGGCTTTTGAAACTCTGGATATCACTTTCTTGGGATCTTTGACTTTAAGCAGACCTTTGAGTCTTCTTTTAGTGAAAAGACTCTTAGACTTAGGGCTGAGGTGTTTAAAGGGTGTTATGGGGTGGTTTCGGCATGGGTTCCGGCGACACTCAAACTAATATTCGACGAGTTCTCGGCTTATTCGAAGAAAAATACTTAGAGGGGTGAAAAGAGGAGACAAAGGGGGTCCTAGGGTGTAAAGGGTGGATTCAGATTCAAACCTCGTGTTCGCTCGAGTAGGGTTCCGGCGACACTTGGCTGAATATTCGAAGAGTTCTGGTTGGTTTCGAAGGACACTGGTTATGGAGGGTGAAAGGGGAGGTCAAGACCTTTACGTGGTGTTAATGGTGGTTTCATCGGAGTTGTTTGTGTTTCCCGCCGGTAGGGTTCCGCTGGGGGTTGAGAGAGGAAGGGTGAAGAAAGGAAGCTAGGGTTTTGTTTTGTTGAAGAATGATATGAAATGGGGTGTATAATACATTTTATGTATTTAAAACCCCAGACTTATTAAGAACCGTTGGATTAATCAACTCAACTGCTCAGATCAATCGTTACCTTAAACGACATCGTGTTATTTAAGTGGTGATTGAATCGTAACCGTTGGATTGATTGAGTTAACGGTCTAGATTCCCTACCTTAAAACGACACAGTTTGGCTTTAAATGAAGGCGTGACTCCGTCCGTTAGATCAACTTAATGAACGGTTGAGATTAAGCCTAACCTATGCGACGTCGTTAGGATTAATGGTCATTGGACCGGTTTTCTTTGGGCCTGGATTGATTTGGGCTAATGTATTTACTATAATTATTGTATCAGCCCACTTTTTATGCTTTGTATTTTGTATTTATTTTATATCTTTTATTTTTTTGTATTTTCCTTTTGTATTTTATTTCTTTTCGTTTTTTCTTTCTTGTATTTTTCTTTTGCTAATTTTAGAAGTAATTAATTTCTATTTTTATGGTATTTTCCAATTAAAACAATAAAATGCTATTTTGATTTTTTCTTTAATTTGTTCCCAAAATGTATTAACACAAAAATTGTAAAATTAAAATTCTAATATTCCTGCATATTTTGTATATATTTTTTATGAATTACTATGCAAGTAATTAACCTAAAAATGCCACAAATTATTTAGTAAAAATTTAAAAATTATTTTGCTTAGATTTTGGGAATAATTTGCTTAGGGCAAGAATCACGTGCTCACAATACTCACGAACATCTAAGAAGTACTAAATACAAAGTCTGAAAGAAACATAAATCTGTTTGTCTAGAATACAAGGAGGCAACAGTCAAAAAGAGAGAATAAAAGAGAGACGTCGGGCCTGCGGACTCCTGCAAGGCTACCTCGGGTCTCACGATACTGAAAACCTGCTCCCGTGCTAATGCTGCTGTTGCTGCTGCTCGAAACCTGGACCTGTGCAATAAAATGCACGGAGTGTAGCATCAGCACAATTGACCCCATGTGCTAGTAAGTGTCTAGCCTAACCCCGGCGAAGTAGTGACGAGGCTAGGACCAGACATCAGATAATCCTGTGCAGATGTATATACAAGTACAACGGAAAAGTAGAATGAACATAACAATTTTAACTGGGGAAGGGAGCATGCTTCAGGGGTAACAGATAGAAACAAAATATCAGGAAATAATGGTACGTACATCTACAGTTTAACTTCTAGCAATAATAAAAAGACAAGGCAACTTTTATATTCCACTCATCTTGTTGCAGGCGTACAACCCGATCCCATTTCTCAATATCTCGTGGTAGGCGTACCACCCGTTCCCATTTCAATATCACTCATGGTAGGCGTACGACTCGCTCCCATTTCAATATGTCATGTGTGGTAGGCGTACCACTCGCTCCCATTTCAATATATCATGTGTGGTAGGCGTACCACTCGCTCCCATTTTAATATATCATGTGTTGTAGGTGTACTACTCATTCCCATTTCAATATATCATGTGTGGTAGGCGTATCACTCGCTCCCATTTCGATCCAACACTATATCACAAAGAAAATCCCGGTAAGGGAACAAGATAATATAATATTTTTCCGGTAAGGGAACAAGAATATCAAATCAACTATCCCGGTAAGGGAGGGTCAGCTATAATCAATCCTATGCAACTTCTTCTTGGCACAACAAATATCAATATTCGGTCGCAACTTACATAGGATCAACCAAGGGTACACAATTACAAAAATTAAGACTCACGGTCATGCTAGACACCAATGTATAGATACCCGTCACCATGCCTATACATCGTACTCGATCAATTAGCAAGTAGTAAAACAAGACTCAACTCATATTCCCTCAAGCTAGGGTTAAACTAAACACTTACCTCAACTTCCACGGCCGAATAAATCCATAATAACCGCTTTCTCTTTCGAACTCGGCTCTAACTCAATCAAATCTATACAATAATGACTTTATATTGTCAATATATGCTAAACAAATCAAACCCAATGCCTAAATATAGATTTTCAAGTATTCTTCCCAAAATTCCAAAAATTGACTCCGGGCCCGCATGGTCGAAATATGAGATTCGGACCAAAATCAAATCCCCTATTTACTCACGAGCCCGATTATATAATTTATTTTCAAATTCGACCCTA
This sequence comes from Nicotiana glauca, assembly GCA_026770625.1. Lineage (NCBI taxonomy): Eukaryota > Viridiplantae > Streptophyta > Magnoliopsida > Solanales > Solanaceae > Nicotiana > Nicotiana glauca. Next base: position 7,782 of record MU725818.1, read on the forward strand.
AAACGAGGTCTAAATCAAGAAAATATAGAAAACCCTAACTCTCCCCATTTCCACCAATTTCTACCCTAAATCACATGATTTGAGCTGAGGAATTTGATAAATGGTGATGAAAAATGAAGAAAACAAGTTAAACCATACTTACCCAAGAAGCATTGGAGAAGAGATGCTCTAAAAATCGCCTAGAAGCTTTGGAGAAGAAAGGGTTCGTGTATTTGGTTAAAATTTCCCGTCAATGTTCTGTTTTTTTGGGTATTTTAAATAACTGGGCGAATTTTCCCTTCGCGTTCGCGACAGGCGAGTCGCGTTCGCGAAGGGTAGGCTTTACTGGTAATCGCGTTCGCGGGCATAAAGGTGCGAACGCGTAGAGTAAAATGCTGGGGTCCGAGGTTTGGTCTATGCGAACACGTGGTGAGTCACGCGAACGCGATGAAGGGGGGTCTCAGAGCTATGTGAACGCGGGAAGCTGAACGCGAACGCGAAGAAGACTTGTCTGCAACAGCTGAAGCTTATTTTCTGTAATTTTTCTAAGTTCAAAACCACCCCGGAATACCTCCGAAACACTCCCGAGCCCTCGGGGCTCCTAACCAAACACATACACTAACTCAACAACATCCTACAAACTTAACCGTGCGATCAAATCACCGAAATAACATCGAAATCAATGAATCAAACCTTAAAATCACTAGTTTTTCCTCAAACTTCATTAACTTTCAAATTTAGAGCTTATAGTCCGAAACACGTCAAACGACGTCCGATTTCAACCAAACTTCACAGAAATATCTTAAATCACATATAAGAATTGTACCAGGCGCCGGAACCAAAACACGAGCCCGATACCAACACGTTCTAATCGATTTTTATTTCAACTTTCCTTAATAATTTCATGAATCAATTTTACTCAAAAATTCATTTCTCGGACTTGGGATGTCGAAATTCGATTCTGGGCATACGCCCGAGTCCCATATTTTTCTACGGACTCTCCGGGACTGTCAAATCACGAGTTCGGATCCTTTTATCCAAAATATTGATCAAAGTCAAACTTATTTATTTTAATACCAAATTTTAGCATTTTTTACATAATTTCACATTTAGGCATTTCGGCTACACGCCCGGATTGCGCACGTAAATCAAGGCGACTAAAAATGAGGTTTTTAAGGCCTTGGAAGCACGAAATAAATAGAAAAACAGGTGATGACCCTTTGGGTCGTCACAAGAACATGCTAATTTCTTCTATCAATTTGTCCATTTGTATGCTTTCCTCCTGTCATATGCCCAGAGAAATAAGAAAATATCAGAGGAATCTCAGCAATCAAATGGATGATAAACAAGAGCAGATTGATCTGAAAGAGCAAAGATCAACTTCAACCCTTCCTCAAGTCTAGTTTGAATTTCAAAATTGAAAGATCACCAAGATAAAAATTAGTCTAAAAACATACATCTCGCGGCGGCGTAAAAACTCAGAGTGTCTAAAAATCTATATTAGACGACTCCCCAGAAAACAGCGAACAAAATTTGCTAAGCACGCGTCTACTGGGAAGCAAAAGGGGTAGCACGTGTATAATTTTGTAAGGGCAGGAGGCCTTGGGGTTTTTCCTAAATCTTCAACCACTGCTATATTGAGTATTAGGGGCAAAACTGAAATAAAATGAAATATTTTGGTTTTTTGGTAAACTCACATTGACCAGAAGCACCTCCTGATTCTTGGCCTTTTTTGTTACTTGGGCACTTAAACTTGGGCTTAAACTTGGCCTTTTTTGTTACTTGGCCCTTAAACTTGGCCTTTTTTGTTACTTGGGCACTTAAACATAGAGTTGTTCCTATCAGACCCTTCAACTAAATCACATATGTGCCAATTAGACACTTTGTAGACCATCTGAGAAAAACTTCTATAAAAATTATTTGATATGTAATTAGCTGCAGTTGTATGTTTGATAGCTTTTAAGACTTTCTTCTTTGCTTATGAAATAGCTGAATTTGTATATTTGACAGCTTTGCTCTTTTGCTGAAGTACTATTTTTGTTAAAAGTTGTTAATGTCAAAATGCAACTTCTATCAACCACTTGTGCGTTCTAGTTTGTAAAGTTTTATTCTAGTAGCTTACAAGTGCCGTAAAGTTTCATAAGCACTCAATTATGTCACTACAAAGTGCTTATGAAAATTTTCATGGTATCTCCTATAATCGTACTTTAGTGCCGTAAAGTTTCATAAGCAAAGAAGAAAGCCTTAAAAGCTATCAAATATACAACTGCAGCTAATTACATATCCAATAATTTTTATAAAATATTTTCTCAGATGGTCTACAAAGTGTCTAATTAGTACATATGTGATTTAGTTGAAGGGTCTGATAGGAACAACTCTATGTTTAAGTGCCCAAGCGATAAAAAAGGCCAAGTTTAAGGGCCCAGTTATGTATTTGGCCTAAATTAATTATAGCGGAAAGCCCCGGGCCAACGTGAACATGACCATAGTATTGTAAATATGCTCTTTCTAATTGATGTGTTACATATAGCTTTGCAGCAATACCTGCGGATACAAATATGAGGGTGTTTGGCGCTTATAAGCTGATCAAACTGTCTTATAACCACTTTTTGATTTATCTACGTGTTTAGTAAAATTAAAAGTGCTTATAAGCCAAAAATAAGCCAAAAGTCATAAGTAGGTCTCCCTCAACTTATTAAATTTCAGCTTATAAGCATTTTAGGTTTGATCAAAATATTTACTATTCTATCGCTAAAATACTTTTTTTAAAAACAAAACTCTTCGTATACCCAGTTCTTTAGCTGCTTATTATTAATTTCAGCACTTTTATCCAAACATGTAACTGTTTATTTTTTATATCAGCTTCAGCACTTAAAGTGCTTATCAGCTAAGCCAAACGGGCTCTATATGTATTATCAAAAAGCAAGATAAACTATTATGTCAAATGAGTCGTGGAAACATTGAAATTTAACCAAAAATTTAAAAGTACTCTTTGAGCACGTTGCAGTAACACATCCAACACGATAGATTGGTAAATTAGCTTTTTCAGCTATGCACTTGCCATAAAAGAGCAAAATTGCAGCAGGAAAGATGAACAAACCGTTCTGATCTATGCTCTATCCCTCAAAGAAACCCAGTGGTACAAATAAAGCATAACACTCAAAATAAACTATTGAAACTAATAGACCCTGCAATCACAATTAAACATGTCGAGACTAAGGATCACACTTAACTAAGTTAAAGTGAGTGCATAGTTCGTGATATCACTTAGATCCGTGTATTATCTCTTTATATCGAGCTCCAAAATAGGAGCAACGTAAGATTTACCTTTTATAAGGTTCTCTGAAAGAATGAATAAGTGACATAAATGTGATGACCTTTATTGACATTTGGGGCGTAGGATTGTTCACAGTATCTGCAATAGTTTTATCATTGGCATAGAAGAAACAAAGAGAACTCGAGTGAGACCATGCACTCATAATTTATCGAACACATCTTTAATTCAAATTGGCATGTTCTCATAACATGGTGATTAAAAAGGTAAAAAAATGTGTTTGCATAGCAATCCGTACGAAAGAACTTATATTGCTAATGTGAGTATTGCATGTGTAAACTATATTGAAGAATTGTTCAGTTTAGCATATAGTTTTGTGCAGTTCAATTTAAAATAAAATAACAAAGAACACAAATGATACAGAAGAAGTGTAAAGAGTCTGATATCTTCACATCCTCAAATGTTCTCAATGAAACAAACAACAAGCTTTCGATTTATTCAGCTTATATAACCAACAATGCACCATGTATAAAACTCAAAATAATAAAATGCCACAAGTTAAAATAATTTACGCATGAGCCGCAGCGAACTCTGAAAATTAATGAAAGATGTACAAAATTAGTTACTTTTAAGTGACAAAAAATAGTTGAGTGACATTAGTGAAATTGAAATATAGTTGAGTGACCATCGGTGAAATTAACCCTATTGTTATTTTAATATTGTAGCAAAAGTTTATTTATGGAGTATTCCCTCTTTCCCATATTATTTGATAAATTTTATTTTTTGAAATCATGTTGTACTGAGTACAAAACACAGAAGGTAAGAAGAGAAAGAAAGGTGCTAACATGAAACCGTATAATTATATTTCACATAAAATATGGAGTAGTATAGTATTTGTCTCTCTTTATGTTTCAACAAAACATTATATTTTTTTTCTAGTACGTTAATTCGCTTACCATAAATGTGTCGCCTATGTTAACCACAAGCGTTGAAATTTGGACTAATGGAGCGGCATTCGTTGTCCACAGAAACCTGAAGCCTACCAATACAATGTTGATGTAGAATGGTTAATGATGGTTAATCTTCATTTTCTCCATAAGAATTAATTCTTTAAAGTGTTCCCTACCTACGCTTAAGCTCATTCCCAAAAGTTCCATGATCTCTAGAGAAAGTGTACTCATTGAATTGCAATACTCTTGTCAAACATTCCTGCGCAATTATATTCAATAAAAAAAAAGGTTAATATAATTGACAAGAGAGGAAAAAAGGAAATAAAAGGTAGTAAACATGTTGTCATGTTGTCTTACCCAAGATGGCTGAAGCTTTCACCTATTGTGTTTTGGAAATACTCTTCCACTATGTGAGATGAGTCTTCTTCAGCAGAGTATCGATAAGAGAGTGTCTCTTTGCAAGGTAACTTAGATGAAAATCTTCCAGTAAAGCTACTGGCATAATGCTCACCAATTTTCCTTTGAGTCTTTTGCTTTTCTGAAAGAAACGTGTCCATGTAACGATGGGCATTTGCTTTTGAGTATCACACAATAAATATGTCCACACAGAGTCCGCTTTCGGTTAAAAGTATGCACTGACCACCCAAACGATGGGCGTGTTCCATCATTTAAATTGCGATGCACATTATAAAACATTTACCAATGCTAAATATATACCTGTACAGCAACCACAAGATTCTCCGGTTTGATATCTCTGTGCATTATGTGCTTCCCATGACAGTATATGAAGGCTCGGGCTAACGATGTAATATACTGTTTCAAGACAAAAGATAAGGAAAAAATTAAGCAAAATTATATATGGTCAGTTTGAAATTAGTTAGGATGGCGAAGGGCATGAATACGGTGAAATGTTGAAGATATACTCCCTCCATTTCAATTTATGTAAATTTATTTCCTTTTTAGTCCGTGCCAAAAAGAATGACCACTTTCTTTATTTAGAAACAATTTACCTTTACACAATGATTTGTAGCCACACAAAATATATGTACCTCATTTTACACCACAAGATCAAAAGACTTCTCTCTTTTCTTAAACTCCGTGCCCAGTCAAATGGGTTCACATAAATTGAAACGGAGGGAGTATAAATCTGCTGACAGTCAAGTCTATCTAGAATGGGGATCAAAAACTGAAGATTAAAAAAAAAATTCCCCATCTGCTCATCTACAAATTGTCACGATTCTCTAAGTAAAGATTTTGAAGAAGGAAATTCTACAGTTTAATAACAAATGCAAAAGCAGTTTTGCAATTCAACAAGAAGTAACAGTTGCGGTACGTTGTTCACTAAAATAATTGCATTTTTGCAGTTTCTTTTAGAGTTCACTCTTGGCAGCATATTTCAGGATCAAATACACATGTTTCTGCATTAGTAAGTATAATCATCAGTCTGCTGAAAGTTCTTCTTAAGACAGAAAGTACAGAAGAAGGTGCAGAAAGAACCATAATTTACCTCGTCGTAAAGCTAAACATAAGGTGTCGGAATATTTCAATAGCGAATGTGGCTTTGTATTTTTACTTCACGGTGAAGCTGGTGATCAAAATGGGAGTATTTTAGTCGGGTGTTGAACAACACTTTTAATGTGACAACATGATTTCTCTATTTGCATGAAAGGACTAACTTTAAGTATTGGAAACGTGATCGTAGAATGTAATGTCTCTGTCTACTAAAATTTGAAAAATCTTTTATCTTATTGTCCATAAGATATTATCCTCAATCCCCTCATGTCTGAAATTGAAGAATGTCATATTGTCGAAACAACTGAAAATTAGGACTAATCATGAAAAGACTTAAGATGCAAAACCGAGAACCTTAAAAAAAATTCAGAAAAATGTGTACACAGAATAATAAGAGAGGCAAAGAGCAAAGGACCTGTGGAAGAATCCCATGTCAAAACATCAGCCAGCTGCTTTCTTAATGATTTTATTATAAACAATATTAGATGTTGAATGATCGTCATAGCTAGTTGGTGTAGATGGTTCGATCAATAATTTCACACAATTTGAACTTTTGGCTCTTGATAAGGCAATGTAAAGCTGACCGTGTGAAAATACAGGTTCTCGCAAATAAATTCCAATAAAATCTAAAGTTTGTCCTTGTGCTTTATTATAGTAATAGCAAAACATAATCTAACAGAAAATTGTGTTCTTTTGAACTGAACAGGCATTTTTTCATCTTGTGATGATAATAATGATATTCTTGGGATAAATACATGCATACTTGAAATCACCTACTGTGATCTTAGCACTAATAATATGACTTTTAAAATCACAACAGGTCAATTGCGTGCCATTACATAAACCTTCACATGGATTTAGATTTCGTAATAATATAATTGGACAATTTTCTTTTAAACATAATTTATAAGGGGGCAAACCAGGATGATTTAAAGTGTGTAATAAATTTTCTAGTTGTGTTTGGGTGTTAAATACAATAGCCTCATCAGTGCCAATAAATATTTTTTATTTTCCTCTGAATCGATCAATAAGCATGTCATTAATTTCATCGACAAAGTAATCTTTTGTTGTCAAGATCACACGAGAATCTGTACAGGATGAATTAAAATATATCGTATTCAAATTTGAATATGTTGCTGTGAATAATTTGTCAAGAGATTCTCTTTCGGTTGTATAAGAAATAATCAAAGAATCTGGAATTTCAATCTTGTTTGTTGAATTGACTCGTTCTTGTCCATTTCTAATTCTTAGCAAATATTCGGAAAATATAGGATCTGTTTTGGCTCTCATATTCTCAGATAACTTTTGTTTTTCAAGTTCATTCCAAATGTTAGATTATAACAAACTTTCGCCAATAAAATCTTCTTTTTTCCCGTATCACACAACGGAAAGAGTTTGTCTGAAATCACCTCCTAAAACTACAAATTTTCCGCCAAATAATGTATTTGTATTCATGAGATCTTTTCATAGTAGATCAAAATCATCTATCATTCTTTTTTTAGCCATAGATACCTCATCCCACACAATCAATTTTGCATCTCGGATTAACCCTGCAAGTGAGCTTTCTTTGCTAATGTTACAACTTGTATTTTCATCGATGTCAATAGGAATTTTGAAACGGGAATGTGCGGTACGTCCACCTAGAAAAATAGAAGCAGCAACACCAGAAGTAGTTGTTGCCAAAGCTATATATGCCGTATATCGTACAGTTGCTAATAAAGCACGATATAAAAAAGGTTTTCCTGTTCCTATTGGACCATCCACAAAAAGACACCTGCTTTGTTCGAAAATATCCTTTCAATAACCAAATTATATGCAATGAGTTGATTTTTATTTAATTTCCTATGTAGCAATATGTCGTCTTCATTAACAATAATAGATCTTTCAAAATGAATCTATTTTGCCTATTTTGCTGCCGCAGAAGCCCTAATAGTTTCTGGGATAAGTTCATACTCATTTATATCATGACACATAGAATGTAAAATATCGTTGATATGATTCAAAGTTTGATATCGAATTTCTCCTCTTTCAGTAATTTGTAGCACTTTGTAGTCTTTGATCATTGATTCTTCCAATTGTTCCCATAATTTTCTGAGGTTGGCAGGACCGCAATACACCAACAATGTAGCAAATATACGCCTTAAACTATATGGAATTTGGTTACTTGTGGCTTCAGACATACACTCTATCAAACTATTATCATATTGTAACAATCCTCGTTTCTCTACGGACTTTCTGAAAGTACGACAAAGCTCTCCATTCACAATCAAAAGATCCTTATATGATCTCTGTCCTCGCACATGCATTAGTAGTAATCTAAGATAATATCGTTCTCCTTCTATTGGATGACATGTCACAATACGGCCAACAACACGATTTTTTATCTACGTGCCAAAATTTGTCACTGGAGGACCACACAAAGTATTCAGAAAATTCTTTATACAGTAAATTGAGTTTTTTAGCATCTTTGTTAGTTTTGTTCATAAAGAAGAATTTTGTTAAAATCATTTTTTGGATCATTGGATTATTCACAATTGTATGTATATCTGCATTGCTCTTAAAAGAAACAAATTGTTGACCTTCAAGATGTAGCTAAAGACGATAAACGCTAGGAGACATTTCACTTGTTGGAAAACCAAAGAGACGCCAAACAGCTTTCGGAAGTGATACCTATCTAGCAGATCTGTATTCCTTTACCTCATCTATATCTATGTTCTGATCGCTATTTTGTACACAAAATACAATTTTATCATGTCCTTTACAAATGTATTTGTAGAGATATTTTACGACTTTGATACCAGAGCAAAATTCAATATTTATGTGATAATTAAATTTTCCAAGAAAATATGGATTGTACGGAACAACCCAGGAGTTATCTAAATATTGTTCTCTTACTTTTACAACTTCCCATGTATTTCATCTTCTGTAAACTGGGTAAGAATCGTTTCCTTTTATTGTTTGCTCAGCAAACACTTTTGGATATTTGAACTTGCAGAAACCCTTTTTTTTCATACAAGAATTTGTTGGATGTAAACTACCGCAAGGACCGTACATCATATGTTTAATGACAAGCTTACACAAATCTGGTGCTGTCTTATCATCTGGTAATTCTGCTCTAATTATATTATCATACGCCTCTGATGTCAATAATTTATGCTAATTACCTAGTATAATAAGAAAATGAGCATGGGGTAAACCTCGTTTCTGAAACTCCACGGTGTCCATAAGAGCAACAACTTTTCCAAAGATATTTCGTTTTAATATATCCGTTTTCAGTTCTTCTATTTTAGCCCTGAACACTCGAGTAATCAAATCAGGTCTATTTTGTGCTTCATCAGTTGACCATAGATGTTCTTTTATTTTCTTCCAAAATAGGTTACATGTCAAAGTTATAAACAAATCAGATTTTCCAAAACGTTCCACTAATGCAATAGCATCCATATAACGTTGACGCATATATCTAGGACCTCCTACAAAAGAATTTGGCAGAAAATTTTGTTTTCAAACATTAGAAGCATCTCGTTCACCCACTCTTAAAATATCAAGAAGTCCTTGTATTATACCCATTCTGAATAAATCTTGATTGAATGAAACAAAGTCTAATCCTTGTGTCTCCAATTTTATATATTCATCAACGGAATACTGCTGGAGTAACCTTCCTGTATCCAAAATTTCATCTTCATCATCATTTCTCATTTGAAGCTTGTAATAGTAGTATTCACGAACTAAAATTGTATCTCTTTTGCGTTTTCATTTTTGCATATTCTGAGCTTCCATATCAAGATATCCATCAACAGATGTGAAAATTTTTTTACTCGACAATTGTTCAAATTCATCCAAAGTATGGCTTTTAGGAATTTTTTTTTCTTTGGGAAACTTTTTATACCATAGTGCCACCCGCCTTGACCATATGGAAATAACAACAGGTACTATAATGCGTCATAGAATCCAAAATAATAGTTCACTCTTTGTGTCATGTCGATATGAGTATAAATTTGAAGATGCGGTGCATGAGTAGTAGAACTGTTATTTTCATCAATCCATATTGCTGCAATTTCAGTAGTAGTAGTAGTAGTAGTAGGCAGATTATATGCATGTTGATTTTATCCAGCATTACCTTTTAGTGCTATGTGAAAGTTTTACAAGTTCGACATATCTGTTAATGATCGTAGAAATATTGAATATGGATTATCCTTTAGAATGTCCATCAATTCTTTCACTAATGATTCATTTAATTTGTCTGAACAAGCCATTCTATTTTCAAGCTCATTTGCATTATCATAAAAGTATAGTTGCAAATTTCTTAGCCATCTTTCTCTGGGATATAAATCATCTATCAAATGATACATCTGTCCTTGAATTCTGAATGTATATATACCATGATTTTTTTGGGCTAAATCTTCGTTATAACTGACACCAAGTGATGTAAAAGCAAACATATGATTATATGTTCTAATATACGTTCGAAAATGCTTGGATTCTGCATTATTTTCCATATATAAATTTTTCAGTTTATCTGGCATTCGATGAGAGCTTAACTTCACTGTACCATAGCCACAACAAAATCCAGGAGGTTCATATTCAAATTTTTTCGCATAGCAAAACAAGCAACTTGGAATCTTTTTTAATGAAATATAATCAGAGCGTAGTTGGTTATGTTAATTGTAGTTCTCTTATTCTTTACACGGCCTATATAGCGCAGATATTAACTAAAAGAGATAAAAATAGAATCAATAGTAAAATCAGTGAAAGAAGATCGTTATACTAACCCTTAGTTGTAACTATTTCAAAGGTTAGAGCGCATGAATCATTTGCGGTACCCGATATGAACCTGATCCATGATAGTTATCAATTAATTAATATGCATAAGAAGTTAAATAGATACTACATATTAATGATTTTACCTTTTTCAAAAGATGTTGAAATGCAAAATACGCACAAGAAGTTAAGTAGATACTACATCTTTATGGTTTTACCTTTTTCAAAAACATGAAAAGGTTGGGTCATATCATTTTGCTTGTCAAAGACATCTGATGGCGAAAAAGATCGACACTGAGTAACTGCATGGTCATACTCGTAAAAATGACATATTAATAATCATTGTGTATGCATATATTATAAAAGCAACGAAAAGGATAGAGCTTGTGATATTCTAACCTATTTTTGAAGAAGAACAAGACAATCTAATATTAACATCACCATCCATATGAGATATTGTTCCAATGCGATTGATATGATTTTTATTTGCAAGAAGGCGATTAGTTTTGTCTCGCAAATTTTCAAGCGTCGTTGCAATAACTTTTCTTCTTTCAAGGTCATTCCCAAACAGTCGTCTATTTTACAGTGTCTGCTATTATTATCATGAGCTTCTGTCGCCAAGCGATTACCCTTTTTTGATTGTCGAATATCTATTGATTTGATTTTGTTACAACTATTGGTACTCCAGTTGTCCTAAACATCATTATACAATAGTAGAATTATGATCTTTTCATCAAATAACAAGATATATGGAAGAAAGAACAATTAAGTATAATGAGCAGAAACGATATAATTATTTCACTGTATTTATTTTGGTGTAAAAACATATGGAAGATGGAAGGAAAAACAAAGACAAATTCACAATTTGCAAAGTTACCCAAAATGGGCTTAACACTGGGAAGACCAACTTTTCGTATCTTACTGTCAAAGCCACTGAGGAAAGGAGTAAATTATTGTCATGTTGACAACAAAAATAGTTCATTATTTCACCCTCCAAGCCATTCAAAACCTCTGCTTCTTCCATATGGTAACTACTACTACTACTAACTAAAGCTTTGTGCTTAACTGCTTGTGCACAAGTATATATTATGTTGGAAAGTAAGCTGCATATTCTATTCATATGTTATCCCACTTCTCCTCTTTTTCTTTTCAGGTATTTTTTGGTGACTTAAAGTAGTATAAGTATGTTAAAATTTACTTTAAATTTAATGATAGAATTTGGGTTTTTGCTTATTCATTTGCTTCATTTGTTAGGTTCTTGATCCTGTAAGGAAGGCTACTATTGTAGATCTTGAAGTGATCAGTTGTTCATTATTTCTCTTGCATTTACATGTTTTTCTTGCATTGGGGTACTAAATGCAAGTTTCTGAAGTTCTATTTTTCTTGACTATTGAAATACTTTATTGCTATTTTGATATATTTCTACTACTTTCTTGATTAAAAACTATTCTTTTTAATGAAAGTTTGTGTTATAACAAAATACAGTAAACTATTCTAAATTAGTTGTAGTTAGCTAAGATAACTATAAAGAGCTTCTGTCTTATTATAAAAACTAATAATTATAAACAATATTCATATAGGTGAAGTATTACATGAAGTAACACGAAATTTACTGAGTTGTTTAATGGTAAGTCATTACCAACTTGCTGCAATTAAAAGCAAGACAGGGAAAATGTGACTACCCAAAGGGTCATCACCTGTTTTAAATAAATTCTGTGCTTTTGAGGCCTTGAAAACATTATTTAGAGTCGCATCGATTTGCGTGCGCGGTCCGAACACGTAGCCGGAAAGCTTAAATGTAAAATTTTATGAAAAATGCTAAATTTTGATATTAAAATGAATAAAATTGACTTTGGTTAATATTTTGGGTAAACGGATTCGGACCCATTATTTGACGGTCCCGGAGGGTCTGTAAGAAAATATGGGACTTGAGCGTATGCCCGGAATCGAATTCCGAGGTCCCAAGGCAGGGAAATGAATTCCTTTGTAAAATTGTTTTCTGAAATTGTTTAAGAAAATTTGAAATGAAAATTTATTAGAACGTATTGGTATCGGGCCCGTATTTTATTTTCAGCCCCCGGTACAGGTCTTATATATGATTTAACATGTTTCTGTGAAATTTGGTGAAAAACAGACGTCGTTTGACGTGATTCGTGCATAAATTGGAAAATTTGATGTTTTATGAAGTTTGAAAGAATTCTTGGATTTTGGGGTTTAATTCGATGTTTATGATGTTATTTTGGCTATTTGACCGCGCAAATAAGTTGGTAGGATATTTTTGAAGTGGTGTGCATATTTGGTTAGGAGCCCCGAGGGCTCGGGTGAGTTTTGGATAAGCCACGGGTTGCATTTTTGAACTTAAAATTTTCTAGTATGAACTGACATGCAGGCTTCGCATTTGCAAAGCCAGCCTCGCAAATGCGAGCTATGCATCGCAAATGCAAGACAACACCCGAGCAGCCTTCTTCGTAAATGCGACGACCTCCATCGCAAAAGCGATGCCCACCTAGATCCTCAGTCATCGCAAATGCGAAGTCGCAATTGCGACTACCTCTTCGCAAATTCAAGACCTGGGGAATAATGAAGGGTTCGCAAATGCAAACCCTGCTTCGTAATTCCCATATCTGAGGGTCGGGGTTCGCAATTACGAACCCCTGTTCGCAATTCCCATAACAGAGACCTGCAATTTTCTATACTTTGTCGATTTTTAAGTCATTTTCACCCCATTTTCAAAACACAACTCCTTTGGGCGATTTTTCAAGAACAAACCTTCTTTCAAATCAATTGTAAGTTAGTTTTTACTCATTTCTTTCAATCATTTACATCTTTTAACATGATTTCAAACTAAAATCAAAGATTTTCATGGGGGAAATTGGATATTTTGGGTAGAACCAAAGTTTTTCAAAAAATTGGGGATTCGGGCCTCAATTTGAGGTCCGATTTCAAAACAAATTAGATATTTGAGTTCGTGGGGGAATGGAAAATCGGGTTTGGGTTCGAACCTCAGGTTTTGTCCACGTGGGTCCGGAAGCGATTTTTGACTTTTTGGGTAATGTGAGCACGTGACTTTTGCCTCACATGAATTACTCCCACAAAATTAAAATAAAAATTGTTTGTTTTATTGTGTACAATTTTGTGAATTTTCGTAGAATTTTCTGTCATTATTTGCATTTGTCCTTGCATGTTTATTTGTTTAAATTAATAAAAAATACAAAAACATGTTGCAATTGTATTTACAATTTAATTAGACAGTTCGAAATTAATTGTTGAAATAAGTATTTTAGAAAAATGGAAAAATCAAGAAAAAATAATGTATTTTTGCATTTTTCATAATTAATGTCCAATTTTTGTGTTTTCTTTTAATTTGTTATTTTATCATTTGTGATAATTATTTTAAAGAATTAATTAGTATTTTTTTAAGTTGATTGGGGTTTATAATTTAATTTAGTACTTTGGTTTTAATTTTGAAAAAATAAATTAAGAAGAAAAACAAAAGAAAATAGAAGTGGAAAATAGATTTGGGCCAATCCCAAAACACATTCACCCAAACCAGCCCAAAAAATCACGCCTCACCCGGTCCAAATCAGCTGGTCTTTCAGACCATCCAAACGACGTAGTATAATACCAATACTACGTCGTTTCAATGTCAACCAATCTCAGCCCTCCATCCATTCCCCATCCAACGGTCCACAGCCTCACCCGTAACCCGTATCCAGCCCCGACCCGTTTTTCCAGACCGACCCAGTCCCCCATTAAGATCAAATGACACCGTTTCACATGAGTGAATTGTTCCGAGCCGTTGATCTTAGTTGATCTAACGGCTTGGATTCATTCCACCCCCCGTATATAAGTTTCCAAACCAATCCCACCCCCCTCAGAACACCCGTACCTCTTCATCTCTAAACCTTCAGAGACCAAACCCTCCGCCGCCGCCCTCCGCCCGCCGAAAATCGCCCACGGCGGCGGACAACCTCCAATCGCCACCAAATTAACACCATCGATTCCCCTCCCTCTCCTCATCCCAACCCCTCAAGCCCCTTCCTTCGAATATTATCAAAACCCTTTGAATCTTGATTTGAAGGGACGAACCCTAGCGCTGCCACAAAATTCTCCGGTGGAGGCGCCACCTTCTCTTGACCCCAAATCAACACCTCGTGACTACTGGGGCCTCATCTTCCCAAATCCTTACTTAGCTTCCCTCAAATACCCCTGGAACTCGTCGAATCTCAAATTAGAGATGAGACTTGATTTTTGACAAAACCATAAAGCCAGTGATTTAGCGATGGTTATGACCAAAATGGATCTCGGTCATGTGTTTTCGTCTGAGAACACAGGATCGAGACCCATTTCGGTCAAAATCAAAAGGGTGGAAAAAGAACTTCGAGACCTGACTAAGGATGATAATTCCAAATTAGAACCTGACTGGTGAGTTCTTCTTTATTTTCGTTCTCTTTGTTATTATTGTAATATTCCTCTTTCCCCCATTTTTCTTTTTCCTTTTCTCTGGTTGATTTCAGTTGAAATTCAACCAGTCTTCTGTTAGAAACTATCTTCAGTTTGTTGTTCGATTTCGAACTGTTTGTTGAATTCGTTTCATTAATTGTGTTATCATTTTGCTTAAAACTCTTAGGCTGTATTGAGTCTTGTTCACGTCTTAGTTTGGGGAGTCCAAATTGTTTCCTTGGTTGTTAGATTCATTAGTTAATTTATTTGCAAAATTGTTAATAACAGTCAGCTTTCTAGTATTTCTAAAAATTTCCATGTTAAGGCTTTACATCAGATTGATTCTTTATGGTTTACTGTAATTCAAAAAATTATTTTGAATTTCATTAGTTTTCAATCCAACTGGATTGTCGGTTAGTTTGTCTATTGTTGTTGTGGTTGTGAGAATTAAGAACTTAGGAGTGTTAAAAAACAGAATTTTAAGGGTAATCAACAGGTTGTTTAAGGGGTAGATTTAGAATTATTCTGGGGGTTAATCTAGGTAACCTAGCCTAAGCATAACAGTAATTGAATAAGGGCTGCTAACTAGTAAATGGTGCACTACTGGACTTAATTAAAAGGCACTAAGTGAGTGGAAAATTTAATGGAACTTGATTAAAAAACTAGAAAAGATAACTGGTAGTGGGAATGACACTAATACTTATTTATGGAAAAAATGAGAGGGTCTGGGCATATATAGACAGATGGATACACATTGAGAAAGGGGGACTCAAATATTCACAGTTTTTGAACACCTAAAAAAAGGGCTTAGAGATTCTGAGAAAAGAGAGTTAAGAGGGCTTAGAGTGGAAGAGTGAGAGTTTTACAAGAATACTCTGAAAATAAAGGTTTTAAGAGCTAAAAAATACAAAAGCAAAAAGTCTGTCAAAAATATTGTTTCGTCCTAGTTCTGGGCATAAGGATACAAAAATACTACTGTTCATTAAAGAATCTTTGAAATTTTCTGTAGTATTGATTCTATAACAAGTTTTTGAGCAATTAAATGAGGTGAAGTGTGCATGACATGCAAGTTTGGGGTCATTCTTGGTGAAAGTTTGGTTTTGAGCTTTGTGTGATATCCTTGAATTCCAAGACTGGTTTCAAGTGACATTTTCAATCACTTTCTGGGTTAAGTTTGTTGTTGTTGTTGTTTTCTACTGCTGATCTGCTTCATTTTGTTTTCTTCTACTTTCCAGGTACACATCACATTGAAATCTATCTAATTTGATGCTAAATTGGAAGAGTAAATGCTCTGGACATTTATTTTAGTCTTCTTTTACCTCTTGTGTTGAAATGCCATTTTCAATGTAATTTCTGTTTATTAAACATGCTCTGAAGTGTTAGTAAGTCTGGGATTTCAACCTTTTAACTGAGTTAAAATCATGTCATTAAAACTGTGTAATTTGGTTGTTTCACAGCTCGAAATTTACTTTGTTTACATTAATTGAACTTTACATAGCTGTGGCTACTCTCTAGTAAGGTGTTAGGATTTACAGCCCTGCATTAGTTTTGTATTTTATAAGGAATTCCGTTCCCTTATTATGTTTTAGAGATAGATGTTTGCTTTGTAATGGGACTCTTCTTATAATAGCTGATCTTGGACTGTTACAGGAATTTGATGAAATCAGAGGTGTTAGGGTCTGTTATTGCCATTTTAATGCTATAATACAATGTTGACTCACCTTTGAAGGGTATGTGTGTTTCTTTGAATTGGTATTTGAAGTCTAATTTTTTCGAGTTTGAAAGGGAAACTAGCTGGTATTTTGATTTGTTTAGAATGTCCTCATCAGTGTTGGCATAAGTTCGAAATTAAGCAAGTGAATACAGTTTTATCTGAAAACTCCAAAGGCTTTCTTTATTTTATTGAATTTACGAGCAATTGATGAAATTGGGTTCATAACTTGTTAATTGTTTTAGTTTAATGATAAGGCCAGTTCTTTTGCAATTGTTAATGGGCTAGAACAAGGACCCAGCATGTCAAGCGTCTTTGCTGGGTGCGCCTTAAGTTTGGGCTTCATGATTTTTGGCCCAACTGGTCCTTAGTTTACTGATAACGTGGTGGTTGGACAAAGAATTGTAATTCATTAAAGCCCTTTTGATACATTCAACATAATGCCTCATTTGTTCCTCATTATTAAGTATGAAGTGTGCATCAGTAGGAAAGTCTTTCACGTAGTCCCTTCCCCTTAAGATTAGAATTAAGGCGTACTAATTATGGCCTTGCATCAGTTTAGATATAAAATAATTAATATTCGTAGCAAACCTTTAGGGTCGTTAAAAATACGATTGTGGTTGCGTATACGTTCGCATAACACAACCATGATCCTAAATTAATTTGGAGTATGCGTTCGCGCAAATTCGATCAATCTTTTCTTAATAATAAATATGTCACAAGCTTTAATTATTTTTAGTTTATATAAGTTCATTTAAATTGTATAGGGCCGTCCTAGTAATTTCATAAATTTGATATAAAATTGACTAAATTTCGTAGCATATCCTTTAGAGCCGTTTAAAATATTAGTGTGATTGCGTATACGTCCGCGTAACATAATTACACTTCTAAAAATAAAACCGGAGTATGCGTTCGCGCAACTTTGGCCCAAACTTTCTTAATAATAATTAAGCGCTATTAATTGTGAACACGTTCGCGTGACATGATTTTTGACGCGCCAAACAAATGGGTACACGTACGCGTGACCCGTTTCAAGATAATTTTCTTAATTAAAAGCGGTGAAAGAAGTAAATGCACATAGGTTCTAAAATCAGTAATTAAATAATTTAATAAGCCAAGTAGGATCAAAGCGACCGTGCTCGAATCACGGAACTCGGGAGTGCCTAACACCTTTTCCCGGGTTAACAGAATTCCTTACCCGAATTTTTAGTTCGCATACTATATAACAGAGTCATTATTTTTCTCGATTCGGGATTTACACCGGTGACTTAGGACACCATAAATCTCCCAAGTGGCGACTCTGATCTTAATATAAATAATCCTGTTTCGATTGTTACTTCAAGTTGGAAATAACTCCCTTTACTATACTACCCTCTTTACAGGATGTAGTAGGAAAAAAGGAGGTGTGACAGCTCTGGCGACACTGCTGAGCACAAGAACCCAGAACTATTTTTTCAGGGTTCAAGAATTCGAGCTTGTTTTATGATTTTTACTTGGCTTATTTATTATTGATATTATTGTATTTTGTGAACCTTTGTGCTAAATGCTATCTGTTTACCGCTTTAATATTGTTGCATTGTATATAATTGTCTTCTTACGCCACCCTTGGAGTTTTTTTTTGAAAATGGTGCATACATTCGCGTAGCCCGCTTTTTCTAGAAAATATACCAAATAGAGCGAGGCTGGGCAAGCGATAAGGCCGGGCAGACTTTAGTGCTCCCGGTACATCGCCCCCTCCTCTGCCCCAGTTGTCCGCTCGGATACCCCAAGTCTAGACCAAAACCCCACGTTTTTAAATCTAGAAGAACACAGCCTTATGTCGGATCCCTAGTAGGAGCGCTTGTTTGCATCACGTGCATTTTTACTTAGGGGACTCAACACAGGGGTTGGGTCCGTCTAGGACAGGTGCCCCAAAATAACAGACCATCATGATGCATCGTATGTGCTATGTGAACATTCATTTGTTTTGGCTTGCATGATAACCGGCTAAATAAGAAAAGAAGAGTGAGGAAAAATCAAAGAAAAACAAGAAGAGGGGAAAAAGAGAGAGAAAAAGACCAAGAGTGATGTAGGAAAAAAGAAAACCCAGTTCTGAAGAAAAACCCAATGCTCGAAAATACATCGAAACTCTGCCGAATTTTTTATACAAAAAATAGTCATTTCAAAGTCAAAATTGGCAGAACTACGTAAGTTTGATTCTCACCGGATGTAGGATACGTAGGCAACCCATATCGGGTTCAACTATTCTGAAAATTAGGGGTAAATAAATATCACAGTTTTGCCATAAGTAAAGCGATATCATTCTTGTCCAAAATAGCCGAATGTCCCTAAAAGGACGCCGGAAGGCCGTTTTTGCAAGAACAATCGCCTTAGGTCATTTCTCATAATTTTTGGCCGGTTAACAAACATAACCTTTAAATTTTCTTCGAAGTACTGAAAGGCCGTATTGACAAGACCAAATATTTTTATGAAATATTTGAGAAACAGTGATGATTTTTTTTAAAAAAAAAATTGTCAATCACTGTCTATTAGTCTATTTTTTAGGCTGTATTGCCATTTTGATGTTAGTGTCTTTTAAAGTTCGTTAATTTTGTAATAAAATGTGTCGTTATAATAAATACATTTTTCTTTTATGGAAAATTTGAAAAAAAATCAAAAAAAAAAGGAAGGATTTTTGCACTTATCTGCCAGAACTACGCACGGTGTGATTCATGCGGGGACATGATACGTAGGCAATCTCCATAAGATTTGACCACAACTAAAAAAAATCAAATAAAGAAAAATAAAAAGAGAATGGACCAAAGAAAAGCCGGAATGACGCAAGCAAGCAAATGCATAATTGAAATTGTTAACTGCTTAGGTGCATTCATTCCCTAAATATGTGGTTACCAATATGTTAAATGCCCTAACGCTAACGTGATGGTTTCATTTTGTCATATTCGTATCAGAACGGTGGTTGGTTTGTGGTAACTCTTCTCTGCGACACAAAGGCAAAAGGCAATGGCAGAGAACAACATAACTGAGTTGGTTGATACCGATGCCCAAAAGCAACTGGTTGAACAGGACACAAGTTTGGCGGATGAGGTGAGAATGTTAAGACAACACATAACAAACATGTATTAGGCTTGGATGGTTGGGAGGGCACCACCACCGCCACCACCTGGTTTCTCAGATGGTGTCTTTACCCAAACTTTGGCATATCCCAATCACCCCAGTATCTCCATCACTCTTCCTCCAAGTTCTGGGAAGCTGAAGAACACAGAATAGTCCTTAAAGAAAGTGCAAGGGACGGGAGGCCAAGGCAGCATGTCTTACCAAGAGTTGTGTACACTCCCTGATGTTCGCTTGCTCGCAAGGTTTAAAGTACCAAAATTCGACTTGAATGAGGAGTGTGAAGATCCGGTAGTCCATCTGAGGGAATATTGCAAGGAAATGAGGAATGTTGGCGAGAAAGATGATTTGCTAATGGCATACTTCAGTAAAAGCTTGACTGGGGCAGCCTTGGAATGGTATAATCGTCAAGATGTCAGTAAGTGGCATACATGGGATGACATGGCTCAGAATTTTTTGAGACACTTTCAGAATAATACAGACATTGTCCCGGATCACTCCTCCATATCTCAGATAGAAAAGAAACCTAAATAAGGTTTTAGGAAGTTTTGGCTCAAATGGAGTGAACAAGTTGCTCGGGATAATCTTTCTATGGAAAGAAAGGATGTAGTAGAGCCCCGCCAACGACAAAGTCCAGTGGTCGTCCCTGCTAAACACCCTCAGCCTCCATATCAACCCCGTGGATATTCTTTTAATTCTATCGACCATCATACATCACTTCCCAGATATCATGTCCACGTTGCACCACCATATGCTTCACATCCCTGAGGCCCGTGATGGTCTGCACCGCTGCCACAAATGTCTCATCAGGCGTATCAACCACCTACCCGCAAAAGATTCCAACCAAGGCTAGAGTATATAATAAAAAGACTACTGGAAAAAGTGAATGCTTTCAGAGAATCTTATGCAAGTTTGTTTGAAAAGCTAAAGCGTTCTGTCCTGATTGAGCCGCTCCACGGTTATACTCCAGACCCACATGCAAAAGGCTTTGATCCTACTGTACGATGCATGTACCACTCTAATGTCCAAGGGCATAGCATAGAGAATTGTCGTTCTTTGAAGAAGTAAATAAGAAGAATGATTCACGAAGGGGTAATTGTGATCAACGACAGTGACAGAGAACATGTGAATCCTCTTGGGGATATATTGGCTAAAGCTAATGATATCGAAGTGGGTAATGGTCTTGGAAATATTGATGCAGAAGTCAGTGGCTAAGATATTGTGTTTGGTGATTGGAAAGACGCTCAATTTATTGGTCAATCGGAGAGGAGTTTTTGGTGGCTTATTTTGTTGTCATTTCTGTTGTCCGGGTTATTTCAGGGTTGTAACCCGGATATTATCTTGTGACTCAAACCCTTCTATCCTTTCATTTTGCCTGGTTTGTTTAGTCGTTGTAACTCGTTTAGTGTTGTAGATGTTTGTTCTGAAGGTTGTACTCCCGTTTATTGTGCTTGTTTTGTTGTACAAACTCTTTCCCCGCCTGTCTGATGCATTTCTCTATTTTCTGCCATTTCTAGTCATTTTTTGTTAAGTTCTCTCCTCTTTATAGTTCTTTTCATGCTGTTTCTAGTGACCTGACATGCACGCATAGTTCTAGGCCTAATCTTAAAGGTTAGTTCAATCATGAAGCAATTGGGGAGATGATAGGGGCACTTGAGGGAAATAAGAACAGATTTGGACATTTTGAGATCATTTGAAGCCCGAACCATGTGAAACTGGGCTGATTGAACATAAAGAAACCTTATGTTTCATGCCGCATCAGTTTGAAGTAAAAGACAAGTTTTCCCAAGTTGGAAAGGGTCGTTCGTAATAATGAGAGTGAGAGTGTTGCCCAATGGCGCTTTGTATTTAACAGTTAAAGAAAGCAAATGTGTGGATATGGCTAGTCTAGCACAATCAGAAGATGTCACACATATTTGTTTAATCGCGTTGTTTATGCTTGGCATGTTTTGAAGATTGGAATGACGAAGGCATTTTGTTCTGCTATCTATACACTTTATCCTTCGTTACCCCTTTGAGCCTTACTTGTTTTCTTTCATACCCCTCTTTCGGAATCAGTAGCAAAGATTAGAAATACAAGCGTGAAAACTAAGTAAAAGAAAAAAAAAGGAAAAAAAAAGAAGAAAAGAAAAAAAAAGCACAAAAGAAAAATAATGATAAGTGAAAAAAAAGACAAGGAATTTGGTATGAACTACGTTCGACTTGATTCCGAAAGGATACTTAGGCAGCCTCTCTCTAAGGTTCAGTCATACCAAAATAAAATCCAAGAGTCCCCAAGAAAGAAACTGGGGCAGAAGTTGTGGTTGTTCTAAAGAAATCTGGTTCCGAAGGTTGTAATTTTGAGCCCAAGTTGATTTGTTTTGAGCCTTTAATAACCTTTCTTTCTAACCCTATCCAAAATCCCACGTTACGGTCCAAAGAAAGACCTTCCGATCAGTCTTCAAGAGATGCCAAGTCAAACAAGTAAAGGTGAATCACATCAGGGGCAACACTTCGGTCCAAACAACGAAAATGAAAAATGAGATAGTCTTATTGGTGAAAACCCTCACGGGCACCTTGAGGCGATTGTAAGTTGAGAGAAAGACCAAAATGAGAGAGGCTTGATAGTGAAAACCCTTTGGAGATTGTGAAAGATGATTAACGACGTAGAATCAAAGCCCAGTTTCACGGTTTAAGGGTACGACAATGGCTGAACATTAGAATTGCTTGACAGAATAGGCCACATGTGAATGTCATGGCCATTAGAGTTGGCATCCACGTCTGATAGGTTTCTACTTTATAGTTTTTCTTGTTAGGAATCATCTCTTTCATTTGTCCTTTACTCTGTTCCTTTTATCTTGTTCATTTCCTCCCCCTGAGTCTGTTTGGTCAGAACAAGTGAGAAATGACTTCAAAATTTGCCATCAGCTTTCCAATTGCACAAGATGAGATCTGGCTAGTACATCAAAGTGGAATAAGTCAGGAAAGAACAACAAGCGCACTGAGCTGGTAATAATCAACAGCTTTGGGGTCCCTGCAAAATACAAAGGTTTGGTAAATATCAATTCATAAAGAATGCAACAGATGGAGGGCGTTGGGTGAATGGATCAAAGGTATATTCTGTGATAAGATGCACGAAAAGGTTGGACCAGCGACAAGAAAGATATTCCAAGCAGAAATCAAAGGTTATAGACCTCAAGGCCAAGGCTAGTGGTTTAAATCAGGAAAGATCAACATGTGCGCTGAAGTTAGTAACAATCAATATGCTTTGGGGATCAGATGAAACACAAAGGGTTGGTGGATATCGGTCTAGGGGCAATGCAACAAATCAAAGATATTTGGGTGAAAACGAAGAGAGGTATTTTCTGGGTTAAAGTTTATAAAGAAAGTGCCTAGTCAAGAACTAGCAGGGTCTTCGAGTGGAAATCAGTTGTCATGGAAGATATTGGGGTCAGATAAGAAGACTAGAAGTGAAAAACAACAATTAGGAATCCTGTAGTTAAGGACCAGAGAAGGTCGAAAATTTTCAACCAAGGCAGTCAAACAAAACGGAGTACGGAAAGGAGCGAAGAAAAAACCATCTCCAGCAAGAGCATCACAACCAACCACCGCATTTTAAACTAACGAGATTTTTCTTTGATTAAAACAGGGGCAGAAAATCTCGATTGTTTCGGAGGAACCCACCGTAAGGAAAGTAAAACACCAAACAAAACAGGGAAGACAACTCAAGTTTCAAGGGAGATAAAGACAACTCAAGTTTCAAGGGAGAGCAAGACAACTCAAGTTTCAAGGGATAGAAAGACAACTCAAGTTTTAAAGGGAAAGCAGTTTCGAAGAAAGACAATTTAAGTTTCAAGGGAAAATGGTTCAAGATACAAGGGAAAACAATGTCAAGTAACAAAAGAAGATATTTTAAAGTTTTGAAGTCAGGAGCCCGCCTGGAGAACAGAGGCGTACCTTTTAAGTTTTGAAGTCAGGAGCCCGCCTGGGGAACAGAGGTGTACCTTTTAAAGTTTTGAAGTCAGGAGCTCGCCTGGAGAACAGAGGCGTACCTTTTATATTTTGAAGTCAGGAGCCCGCCAGGAGAACAGAGGCGTACCTTTTTAAGTTTTGAAGTCAGGAGCCCGCCTGGAGAACAGAGGCGTACCTTTTTAAGTTTTGAAGTCAGGAGCCCGCCTGGAGAACAGAGGCGTACCTTTTTAAGTTTTGAAGTCAGGAGCCCGCCTGGAGAACGGAGGCGTGCCTTTTAAGTTTTGAAGTCAGGAGCCCGCCAGGAGAACGTAGGCTTACCTTTTTAAGTTTTGAAGTGAGGAGCCTGCCTGGAGAATGAAGGCGTACCTTTTTAAGTTTTGAAGTCAGGAGCCCGCCTGGAGAACGGAGGCGTACCTTTTTAAGTTTTGAAGTCAGGAGCCTTCCTGGAGAACGGAGGCATACCTTTTTAAGTTTTGAAGTCAGGAGCCCGCCTAGAGAACGGAGGCGTAACTTTTTAAGTTTTGAAGTCAGGAGCCCGCCTGGAGAACAGAGGCATACATTCTAAATTTCAGCAGTAAAGAGCCCGCCTGGAGAACATAGGAATATATTTTTTAAGTTTTGAAGTCAGGAATCCGCCTGGAGATAGGAGTACCTTTTAGTTTTGAAGTCAGGAGCCCGCTTGGAGAACGGAGGCGTACCTTTTAAGTTTTGAAGTCAGGAGCCCGCCTGGAGAACAGAGGCGTACCTTTTAAGTTTTGAAGTCAGGAGCCCGCCTGGAGAACAGAGGCGTACCTTTTAAGTTTTGAACTTAGGAGCCTGCCTGGAGAACAGAGGCGTACCTTTTAAAGTTTTGAAGTCAGGAGCCTGTCTAGAGAACAGAGGCGTACCTTTTAAAGTTTTGAAGTCAGGAGCCCGCCTGGAGAACAGAGGCGTACCTTTTAAGTTTTGAAGTCAGGAGCCCGCCTGGAGAACAGAGGCGTACCTTTTAAGTTTTGAAGTCAGAAGCCTGCCTAGAGAACAGAGGCGTACCTCTTTAAGTTTTGAAGTCAGGAGCCCGCCTGGAGAACAGAAGTGTACCTTTTGAAGTTTTGAAGTCCGGAGCCCGCCTGGAGAACATAGGTGTACCTTTCAAGATCAAGAAGTCAGGAGCCCGCCTGGAGAGCAGAGGAAGACAAAAATGATCAAAGAAAGACGTTTAAAGGATTAGCAAACAAGTACCCGCCTGAAGAAAGGGGAGATCATCTCAAGAAGTCAGTGCAAGGCAGCAACAAAAGAATTGTTGTACGGAAATATAAGGCGACAAGGCAACAACGGTCGCGGAACAAGTTTGAGAATAAGTCTTTGTAATTCATAAGCCATAGCTTATCCTAGCTTCTTTATTTTTCTTTTAGCATGGTGTAATAAGGGGTCGGCAAGTAGCAGCAGCAACAACAACAACAAACACAGTTTCATGGTAGTCCCAGCTACCAAAACTTCCCGAACTACATTGACCTGATTCCTTTTTAGCCAAGGATATGTAGGAGACCTTTGAAGAACAGGTTCGGTCAAAATCTTTTAAAAAAAAAGCTTCACACGGAGTGTTCAAACGGACAAAAATCGCTCGTATCCGCTCACTCTGTCTTTGCACGAAAACTCTTCGTGTTTACGGGCAAAGAGGGGCAACTGTGAGCACGTGATTTTTGCCTCACATGAATTACTCCCACAAAATCAAAACAAAAAACTTTTATTTTATTGTGTGGAATTTTGTGAATTTTCGTGGAATTTTCTGTCATTATTGTATTTGTCCTTGCATGTTTATTTGTTTAAATTAATGAAAAATACAAAAACATGTTGCAATTGTATTTACAATTTAATTAGACATTTCAGAATTAATTGGTGAACTAAGTGTTTTAGAAAAATAAAAAATCAAGAAAAAATAATGTATTTTTGCATTTTTAGTAATTAATGTTGAATTTTTGTGTTTTCTTTTAATTTGTTATTTTTATCATGTGTGATAATTATTTTTAAGAATTAATTAATATTTTTTTAAGTTGATTGGGTTTTATAATTTTATTTAAGACTTTGGTTTTAATTTTGAAAAAATAAATTAAGAAGAAAAACAAAAGAAAAAGAAAAGAAAATAGAAGAGGAAAATAGATTTGGGCCAATCCCAAAACACATTCACCCAAACCAGCCGAAAAAATCACGCCTCACCCGGTCCAAATCAGCTGGTCTTTTAGACCATCCAAACGACGTAGTATAATACCAATACTACGTCGTTTCAATGTCAACCAATCTCAGCCCTCCATCCCTTCCCCATCCAACGGTCCACAGCCACACCCATAACCCGTATCCGGCCCCGACCCATTTTACCTGACCGACCCAGTCCCCCACTAAGATGAAACGACTCTGTTTCAAATGAGTGAATTGATCTGAGTCGTTGATCTCAGTTGATCTAACTGCTTGGATTCATTCCACCCCCATCGTATATAAGTTTCCAAACCAACCCCACCCCCCTCAGAACACCCCTACCTCTTCGTCTCTAAACCTTCAAAGACCAAACCCTCCACCCGCTGAAAATTGCCCACGGCGGCGGACAACCTCCAATCGCCACCAAATTAACACCATCGATTCCCCTCCCTCTCCTCATCCCAACCCCTCAAGCCCCTTCCCTCGAATATCATCATAACCCTTCGAATCTTGATTTGAAGGGACGAACCCTAGCGCCGCCACAAAATTCCCCGGTGGCGGCGCCACCTCCCCTTGACCCCAAATCAACACCCCGTGACTACTGGGCCTCATCTTCCCAAATCCCTACTTAGCTTCCCTCAAATACCCCTGGAACTCGTCGAATCTCAAATCAGAGATGAGACTTGATTTTTGACAGAACCATAAAGCCAGTGATTTAGCGATGGTTATGACCAAAATGGATCTCGGTCATGTGTTTTCGTCTGAGAACACAGGATCGAGACCCATTTCGGTCAAAATCAAAAGGGTGGAAAAAGAACTTCGAGACCTGACTAAGGATGATAATTCCAAATTAGAACCTGACTGGTGAGTTCTTCTTTATTTTCGTTCTCTTTGTTATTATTGTAATATTCCTCTTTCCCCCATTTTTCTTTTTCCTTTTCTCTGGTT
>MU725820.1:4038-26848 GCA_026770625.1 Nicotiana glauca
TGGAATAACTTGAACAAGTTTTTATTCATGAACTTTGACAAGTTGTAAATCATTCCTTACATGTATTTTAATTACATCTATAACTTTCTCGTAACTGTTTTTCTTGTAACAGATTCATAAAAAATACAACAATAGCTACTGGGTTTTTCCTTATAACCCGTTTTCATATACAGCCTTTACCCTAATAAAGAAGGGTTTGAGAGGTGAATCCATTGTTCTCATGGGAAAGAATACTATGATGGAATGTCATGACTCATTTAGCTCCCACTCTGCACTTGACTTCTTTTAGGCTTGAGTTTATATACATGTGATTGTATATTCTATGTAGTCCCCCAAGTGTTTGAGTGTTGAAGTATGAAGCCTCGAGCACTTGATATTTTCTTCCATCTGGCCCTTTTCCTAAAAAGGAAATACGTACTGGACTCGGGGGTATGATTATAGATGAAGACTGCTTTACCCGTATATGTTTCTATCAGAATTATTGTAACCCTAGGCATGGAATTTTAGTATATTCCACTTTGCCTTACAGGTCGTGACTCATCATTTAGTACGGGTAAGCATTTTGCCTATCATCTAAAATCATTAGTCAAAAAATAGTTAATAATTCAAAAAATAAAATCCAACATAATGATACCTGACCGACTGTCTTTCCTTAGAAGTAATATCTCTTCAAATGAATAGCATTCCAATGTGAGGGAAGTATTTTCCCGTCCATTGTCTCCAACTCATATGCTCATTTCCCTGTAATATCATGAATTCTATAGGGCCCTTCCCAAGTTGGACTTAACTTACCAGTGTTGGCTACCTTTGTAGACTGAAAGACCTTTTTAAGCATGAAGTCCCCAATTTTGAAGTATCGCAAACGAGCTTTCTTGTTGTAGTATTATTCGATTACTTGCTTTTGTGCGGCCATTCTTATTAACGCAGCCTCTCTCCTACCTTCTAACAAATCTAAATTGACCCGCATCTCTTCATCATTATATTCCTGCGTTGCTTGGGACATCCTCGTGCTTGGCTCCCCTATCTCAACTGGGATAAGTGCCTCAGCCCCGTAAACCAAGGAAAAAGGCGTCTCACGTGTGCTTGTTTTCGTGGTTGTGCGATATGCCCATAAGACTCCAGGTAATACTTCAGGCCAGTTACTCTTTGATTTCTCTAATCGTTTTTTTAAATTATTGATGATGACTTTATTTGTCGATTCCGCTTGCCCATTCCCCACTGGATGATATGGTGTTGATGTTATCCTTTTTATCTGCTAACTTTGGAGGAATTCCGTGACCTGAGCTCCGATAAATTATGGACCATTATCACATACAATTTCTTTTGGTACAGCAAATCGACAAATGATATTTCGCCAAATGAAATCCTTGTTTCTTTTTCTCGTACCTGTTTAAATGCTCCTGCTTCTACCCATTTAGTAAAATAGTCAGTGAGTACGAGTAGAATTTTACCTGTCCTTTAGCTTGAGGCAATGGTCCAACTATGTCCATTCCCCATTTCATAAATGGCCACGGTGCAATAACCGGATGTAACAACTCAGCAGGTCTGTGCATATTATTACCGTATCTCTGGCATTTATCGCACTTAGCTACGAAGTTCGTTGCTTCTTCTTCCATTTTAGGCCAGTAATATCCTGCCCTGATCAAAGTTCTTACCAGTGACCTTCCTCTTGCGTGGTTTCCACAATGTCCTTCATGTATTTCCCTCATTACGTATTCCATTTGAGAAGGTCCAAGGCATCTCGCTAATGGGCCACCAAACATCTTTCGATAAAGGTTACCTTGTTTTAAACACTAACGGGCTGCCTTTTTACGAAGTGCATGCGCTTTTACCTTGACATCAGGTACGGTACCATACTGCAAAAAAGCTATAAGTTCATTTCTCCAATCCCAAGTTAGATTATTAAAATTTACCTCGTTCTTATCAGGTTCGAGAACCGAGTGAAATAAATGTATAACTGAGGCATTGGCATCCTTTGTTATATCAGCTGCTGATTCAAGGTTCGCTAAGGCATCTACTTCAACATTATCATCCCTTGGTATTTGTATAACCTTCCAAGACTGGAACTGTTTTATCAGTTCTCTTACCTTTTCCAAATATTGCTGCATCCTTACCTCCCTGGCTGTGTAAGTCCCCAGCATTTGATTAACCATGAGTTGAGAATCACTTTTGACCACCACCTGGCTTATCCCAAGTTCTCGCGCCAATTCCAGACCTGCAATTACAGCTTCATACTCTGCTTCATTATTAGTTACGGAATGACATTTAATAGATTTCCTAATAATTTATCCCGTGGGTGGTACTAAAACAATTCCTAAGCCTGCACCCTTAATGTTAGACGGTCCATCAGTGAATAAAGTCCATACTCCTGGATTTGCTCCATTGAGTACTTGAACTTCTTTTTCGGCTTCCAATTGTATTCCTTGGCTAAAATCAGCCACGAAATTCGCCAGTAATTGAAATTTTATTGTTGTTCTGGGTAGATACGTGATTTCATACTCACTTAATTCTATAGCCCATTTAGCTAACCTTCCTGAGAACTCATGTTTATGCAGAATATTACGTAAGGGGAATGCAATTACTAAAGCAATTGGGTGACATTGGAAATATGGTCTCAATTTTCTAGATTCCATGATTAAAGCTAATGCTAATTTTTCTAATTGTAGATAACGTGACTCCGCATCCAACAAAGATTTACTAACATAATAGATAGGAGATTGTTTACCTTGTTCTTCTCGAACCAATACTGCACTTACCGCAACTTCTGAGACTGCAAGCTAGATAAAAAGTCTTTCCCCAACCTTAGGTTTTGCTAACAGTGGTGGGTTTGCCAAATATGTCTTCAAGTTCCTAAGTGCTTGTTGACATTCTTCATTCCACTCAAAATGATCTTGTTTTTTAAGGGCTGAGAAAAACTTGAAATATTTTTCTGATGACTTTGAGATGAATCTTCCCAAGGCCGCGATCCTCCTGTGAGTCTTTGAACTGCTTTTTTGTTTGATAGTACATCAGGAATTTCTTCAATAGCTTTAATCTGAGCTGGGTTCACTTCAATACCACGGTTAGAAACAAGAAAACCCAAAAATTTTCCTGATGCCACACCAAATGCACATTTTTCTGGGTTCAATTTCATATTATATTTTCGTAAGATTCTAAATGCTTCAAATAAATGTGATAGATGATCCTCTGAATGTTGAGTCTTAACTAACATATCATCTATATAAACTTCCATGGTCTTACCTAATTGTTCTTGAAACATTCGAGTAACTAACCTTTGATACATTGCACCAGCATTTTTAAGACCAAAAGGTATTACTTTATAACAATAAGTCCCCATGTTCGTTATAAAAGATTTTTTTTCCTCATCTTCTGGATCCATTTTGATTTATTTATAACCTGAGTATGAATCTAAAAAACTTAACAATTCATGTCCTGCAGTAGCATCGATTAACTGATCTATATGTGGTAAAGGAAAAGAATCCTTCGGACAGGCTTTATTAAGATCAGGGTAATCCACACATACACGCCACTTACCATTCTTCTTAGGAACCACAAAAGTGTTAGCCAACAAGTTAGGATGTTTTACCCCACTAATTGACCCTATTTTGAGCAATTTTTCAACCTCTTCCTGAATCACTTGATTCTTAAAAGCCCATTTATTTCGTTTCTTTTGCTTGACTGGGGGATATGACGGGTCTTCATTCAATTTATGAGTCATGACCTCCGGTGGTATTCCTGTCATGTCAGAATGGGACCAAGCAAAACAATCTGCATTAGCTTTTAAAAATTCAATTAACTTACGTTTTACCTCTGGGATGAGATTTGCTCCTATATACATTTTCCTCTCGGGCCAGTGTATAAATAAAACCACAGCCTCTAACTCTTCAATCGTCGTTTTAATGTTCTCGTTTTCCTCTGGTTCTTGAATAGTGCCAGGCCTTGAATCCACGTCTGTGTTTCCTTCTTCAGTTAAGGTCGAAGCTGCTCCCTCCTTCACTAAATTCTGTAACTGCTATTTGGCTTCGCTTTGAACAATTGGATCTGCAACGGAATTTATACTCCTAGATGTTTGTTGATCACTTCTGATCTGGCAAATTCCCCATGGTGAGGGAAATTTAATAACTTGATGCAACGTTGACGGTAAAACATCCATATCATGGATCCATGGCCTCCCAAGAATTATGTTATAAGCCATTTCCAAATCTACCACCTGGAACTTAGTATCTTTGACAACACCTTCTGCAAAGGTGGTAAGGATCGCTTCGCCCTTGGTTATGACATTGGAATTATCAAACCCTGACAAAGTATATGCTTTTGGAACCAACTTGTCCTCAGCTTGCATTTCGCGTAACACTCGTATCAAGATAATATTTACTGAACTACCTAGATCAATCAGAATACGTTTAACATTAGTATCATGTACAAGTAATGATATTACCAATGCGTCGCTATGTGGAGTCATGAGGCCTTCTGCATCTGCGTCGCCGAACGTGATATTCTTCTCCTCCAACACGTGTCGTAACCGTTTTCCATGAGTGATCATCATTTTGGATATTTTATTGGCTGTAGTATACAAGACACCATTGGCATCTTCTCCTCCACTTATAACATTGACTGTCCGTTTCGGAGAGGGCGGCTTCGGGGGCTCCTGTCGATTTTTCATATATGCTTGTTTACCTTTTTCACTGAATAATTCAGTGAGATATCCTTGCTTTAACAAATGATCCACCTCACTTTGTAGAAATCTGCAATCTGCGGTTTTATGCCCGTGATCATTATGGAATTCACACCAGTGATCTGGATTTCTTCTACTTAGGTTTGATCTCATCTTCTTCGGCCACCGTACCTTATCTCCCATGCCTCTTAAAATAGCCACGAGCTCGGAAGTGGTTACATTAAAATTATAACCACCAAACCTTGCCTTCAAACTTCCATCATCATCTTGTTGTCTACGTATGCCTCGATCATTGCTGAACCTTGATGAAGAGCCTGATTCTCTGGGCTTATGATCGTACCTTTCTTGTTTTGACCTTGAGTCTTTACCCGCAGGTCCCATATAAGGATCATACCTATTTTTACCGGATCTTCTTTCATTGTCTACACGCCTTGAACTTGTTTTCTCCTCTGTTTTTTGTCGCAAGATGATATCTTCCCCGATCCTCATCTTCGTACTATACCTGTTGTAGACGTCATTCCACGTTGTTGCTGGGAATTCTTGAAGGCTTTCTTTGAGTCTCCTCGTGGCTTCTGAACTTTTCTCATTCAGATTGCTAGCAAAAGCTATGGCTGCCCAGTTGTCAGGTACTCGTGGTAGCAACATTCTTTCACGTTGAAATCTATCTACAAATTCCCTCAATAACTCGGAATTCCCTTGCTTGATTTTGAAGATGTCCTCCATCCTCTTTTCAACTTTTTGAGCTCCTGAATGTGCTTTAATAAATAAATCTGCAAGCTCGGCAAAGGAATTTATAGAATTTTCAGGTAAAAGAGAATACCAGGTTAAAGCTCCTTTGGTGAGTGTTTCACCAAATTTTTTGACCAGGACTGATTCGATTTCTTGCTTAGTCAAGTCATTCCCTTTGACACCTGTGGTGAATGCAGTGACGTAATCTCGTGGGTCTGATGTTCCATCGTACTTTGGAATATCAGGCATTTTAAATTTCTTCGGAATTGAGAGGGGGGCGGCACTTGGCTTCCATGGTTGTTGAGAATATTTGTCTATGTCTACTCCTTTGATCACGGGCGGTACCCCAGGTATTTGTTCTATGCGTTCATTTTGCTCCTTAAGCTGTTTCTACAAGGTTAGTACGAGATTTTGTAAATCAGAATTAGCTTGATTACCTAGGTCTCCTTCTTGTATTTTACTAGGAATTCCTCCACTTCCTGAATTAACCAATCTAGAACGGGGGTTCTCTAGAGTGTTATTGTTATTGTTTGGAGTTGGAGTTGGTGTTGGCGGGGCTACAGGTAAGTGGTTAACAAAGGCTTGAAGAGCTTTGCTAACTTGAGAAGCAATTATTTTTTGCAACGCCTCATTCATATCTTCGACGTTGTTAAGTTGATCCTATTCATTTGCCTGAGACCCATTGGGAGTGCCTTCACGAGATCGTTGTGGGGAGCCTCGTGGAGAACCTTGTGGTGCATCTCGTGGAGAACTTCCTCGAAGTTGTTGGCTTGTCTGAATTTCTAGAAGTTTGTCGTTGTTGTTCGACATGATTGATGTGAACCAAAAAAATCAAGTAGAAATAATGTTGATTATCAGATTTCCGGTAACGGAACAAATTATTTCAACCAAAAAATGAATTTTCAGTCAAATTTGGAAAATAGAAGAATCGGGCTACTGATAATCGAAAAATAAATAAATAAAGAAAAGAATTTTCAAGTACTTAGTTATGGAAGCTTGTAAGTCAAAGTATATTTCAATGATGTTTCGTGTCCCTTACATTTGATAAGATATCTCCCTTTTATAGGCATCTTAGAGATATACGTTTTGCCCAAATCATAACGAGGCAATGAGGCTTATTATGAGTAATTAATGATATTGAATGCTACGTTACATAATCATTACATTCAATACAAATTCTCTAACGTATTCTACATTTAATGCCTATTAAATGCCGTATCTGCACTCTTTTCTATTGTCAGATTCATTCCTTTTGATTCTCGGATATAAAGGACTTAAACAGGTACGGGCGCTGAGTTATTTGAATAACTGCCCGTACCTCTTCCTCTGTCATTTGCTCGTATCTATTGCAACTCATGCCTCTTGGTTAGTTGTAATTTTTTAACCGTTTGACCAATCTACGTGTTTCGACACTCCTCTTTGATCCCACATCTCTTTTATCCCGCACCTAATCTGTGATTCCTTAACCAATTGTGACCTTTTGATAATTCCACGTGTCACGCTTTATCACCCTCCGTTTATGCACATATATTTTCCCAATACAACTTTGTCTTAGAATACTTTGTTTCTTCCATTAATCCCTCTTTCAAAAAAAAAAGTAAGAAGGAGGAATTTGAGGAAAAGAAAAAGTGTATGTGATCAATTTCATCAGAATCTGTCAAGAGGAGCATGCATGTAGGTACGGTGTACCTGACCTTAATTTTGATTCATTTTTTACTTTTGGAATTAGTCGACCAAATGGGGAGGAGGTGCCTTAAGCCAGGGAAACTCCCTCCTTTTGGATATATGAAAAAATATTAGTTTTCATGTATTCGTTTTGAGTCCCGACTAATTCAAATTTGCATCAGTAAATCATGGTGATTCTATATATGTCTATGAAAAAACAAAAAAGTGAACACAAACTTTAATTACATACTTCAGAATATCTATTCTTTAACTCAGAATTCATGACATTTAAGTCCCAACATTTTTGCCATTGGTTATTGCATCCAATTTCTAGCATAAAATAAGACAATGTTGTTGTTTTAACTAAATTGTTTTGTCAAAATAAAATGTGCATTTTTAGAAACAACATTCCGTAAAACATAATTTCATATAGTTAAAAAATTAAAAATTTGTTTGGATGTAATAGTCCGGTTGTTTCTGGGATGAAGGCTGTATATATTCAGTTTTAGACAAAATATCTGTATCCAAACATGCTGGAATTGGTCCAAAAATTCTATTGTGGGAAGCTATCGAAATTCGGAGTACAAGTCTCGCTAAGTGAAAATATTTTAAATTTTTTTTAGAAGGATTATGAAATCCTCGCTTCATATAATTTCATTAACCTAGCATATTTCCCTCTTTTTTTTTAACTAAAAGAAAATTTTAACTCGGAAGAAAACCTTTTATTTATTTTTCACGAATCTAATGGGAAACGGAACTGACAGGGTTTCCCATCATTTTAATTTTTTAATTTTTTAAAAGGAATTTTAATCCAAAAGTCTCAAACAGTCACCGACCATTACAAGAAAAATCCAGTTCTCTTACACATGGATTTCTTTTCATATTCTTTTTAAACAAAAGTGGATCTGTAACAGTTTCCGTACTATCTTCTTGTTAGAACATTTATTTATGTCGATTGAAGTGTCTGAAATTTCAATGAATTTGATATTGGAAATTGGACCAGATTCATTGTATCCCTGACTTTAAGTATAAGAAGATTGAATAAATTCTATTTTAGATAGTCTGTATCATTTTCTTTTTGCCAGATTACTTAAATAGATTAGTTTTGAGATCAATTCTTTTTCTTCTAGAGTTCAAGATAAAAGAGTACTAATCTCTTGTGATCTCTTGCTTACTAGATTGTCATGTTGAACATTAAATCTAAAGTAAATGGTCACATACGTGTAGGTCAATCTAAAAGTTAGCTCATTCGGTAAGAATTGGCCTAGATCATATTTAAAACTTACTAATATCTAAGTATAGACAATAATATGGACGTCAAACACCGATAAAACCAAGAAAGAACTGAGGATTGCCTACGGCTAGACAACACCTTATTCCTCCATCAATGTAGGACATTTAATTAAGAGATAATAAAAGGACTCAACTTTTTGGATTTAAATGAAGAATATTGATGTTGTGAACTTTTGAGGCACTACACGTTTATTCTCCACGTTCATAGTACTTGTATAGCACCCATCTATCCAGTATCCAATGACAAAAAGATGCAAGTCTTAATGCTTTTGGCTATAAAGTCCCCCTATTATCAATAATCAAGATTTTTTTAGCTATTGTAAAAAATATCTATGGGATAGACTTATAGATGGGAGCAAAATAGGCATAAACAAGTTGGGATATCAAAACCAAAAACTTATTCCATTTATGTCATGTAGAAATATGAACTTTTATCCAACAAAATGCGACTAATTATTTATAAGTAGATGTTGGTCCCATTTGTGGGTACCATAAATGTTAATTTTAACCAATGTGGAAAAAAGAAATACAAAGAGAAGACCTAATTGGGTATTTGTCTTTTGACCATCCAATTCATATATTGAAAATCATATCTTGGGTAACTTAAAAAAAAATTATTTGAATTGAAATTGGAGGAAAAGAAAAAGTGACTATCATATTTACTCTGTTGGATTCTGTTCATCAAATTTAGCAGCAATTTCTTTGGGTAAGCCCTCTCCATTAGCAAAACTGCAAAACTGTTATTATGTATTTAATATAGGTATTATTCTAATTTAATATGAATAGAAGTACAAAGTCACATGCAAAAGGGATATAACGGTATGAGAAAAAGGCTACTCTGATCCCTACTAAGTCCAATCTTAGAGGAGAAGTAAAACACATTATCTTCAAGAGATAAAGTAATAATGGACGATTGGCCGAGCTTTTTTTGGGGCCAAAGCATGTTTTTGGACCAAAGGTTTTTATTTCCAAAGTTAAGATATTTGATCAAGTTTTTAGAAAGGAAAAAATATTTTTGAATAGAGTAGAAATAGTTTTTGAGAAATAGCAAAAAATAATTTTTTCCAAAAGCATTTTTTAAAAGTACTTTTGAGAAAAATACACTTAATAATAATAAAAACAATGTACCAAGTAATCCAGAATTATCCTACACCGTGGGGTCTAGGGAGGATTGAGTGTACGCAAATCTTACCCCTTACCTTGTGAGAATAGAGAAGTTGTTTACAATAAATCCTCGGCTCAGGAAAGCATAAGCACCATATTAATGAAAATATAGATAAGAAGGAACAATACCAAAAAGCCATATAAAAGCAGAATAAGAACAACAAGATACTAAGGTGATCAACAATAAAAGAAAACAACGGTTAGTCATAAAAACCTACTACCAACAGAAAGCGAGATTCCGTGTCAATACTACTGTTATGAACACTCTAGACTACTTACTCAACTATCTTAATCTTCGACCTCCATACTTTCCTACAAGGGTCATGTCCTCGGTCAGCTAAAGCTACACCACCACTCCCCACCTCTTCTTTGGCCTACTTCTACCTCTTCATAGGCTCTCCAATATCAACTTCTCACACCTCCTCACGGGGCATCTCTGCTCCTCCTCCTAACACGACCAAACCACCTAAGTCGCGCTTCCCGCATCTTGTCCTCGATAGGGTCTACACCCACCTTGTCACGAATAACCTCATTTCTGATCCTATCTAACCTGGTGTGTCCAGACATCCATCTCAACATTCTCATCTCTGCTACCTTCATATTCTGGATATGAGCGATCTTGACCGGCCTACACTCAGCCCCATACAAAATCGTTGGTCTGACCACCACTCTGTAGAACTTACTTTTAATTTTTGGCGGCACCTTCTTGTCACACAAAACACCGGAAGCGAGTCTCCATTTCATATATCCATCCCACACCAATATAATGTGTGACACATAAAAAAATATTTTTTAAAAACTTAGTCAAACACTAATTATCGCTCAAAAGTATTTTTCTAACTAAGTAGCCAAACACAAACTGTTTCTTATTAAAATTATATTTTTTAATTTTTTTTTTTAAGTTTTGCTAGTAAAAACTCACCACTAACCAATGACTGAAAAATGGAATAATATAACATGTGGCAACATATCGAAAATAAAAAAGGAATTAAAAAAAGTTCTTAAAAGACAAGAAGGAAGTCGGGCGTAGGGGTGGGCATCGGTCGGTTAGGTTCGATTTTGCCTATCAGTTATCGGTTTACAAATATCATAGCCCGATAACCAAACCGATAAGATATTGGTTATTGGTTATCGGTTAATCGGTTATATATCATTATCGGTTCGGTTATCGGTTTACCCTATAAGATAAAACAACTAAAAAATTTTGCAATATATAAAACAAAGAAATCAAACTGCTAGAACGTGTAAACTGCAAACATTTGTTGTTTCTTAACAAAAGCACGCTCCCACTTCTGTGCAGTATCTACTGATACACACAATGGATCAACACCATATAGCACAAAATCACCTATGTTAACTCAAATTGAATATCAAAAAATTGCTACTCATCTAACCAGAAATCTCAGCAGAAGAATCAAAGCACACTTTCATTATTTCAGGGGAGACATCCCCTGAACGTGTAAAGCTTGTCTATTACGTGAATAACATGACGAGAGGAAAACAACAACAAAATCTTAAACAAAAACCTTAAAATAGAAATATTCAATTGGTGGTGAGCCGTCGTGACTGGCGGAGAACTGGTGAGGCACAGGCGTCTGGTGGAGAACTGGTGGTGAGTCTTACGTCCTGACCCTTGGGAGCTGCGGCGGAAACAAGAATGAGAACTGAGAGACAAACGACTGAAGAGTGAAGAGTGAAGAGTGAAGAGAGAATTAGGAAAATAAAACCCTAGTATATACTTAAGGGTAAATTAGTAAATTATTTCATTCTTATTGGGTTATCGGTTTTTACCTAATAACAAAAATGCAAACCGAGCCTGTACCGATAACCCAATAATAAAAAGATTTAATTCGTTACCGAACCGTTAACCCAATAACTCAATACCGATAACCCAATAAAGAATTAACGATTCGGGTTATTGGTTTTACTGGATATATGTCCACCCCTAGTCGGGCGACATGTGGAACTAATTTGATCATCCCGAAATGATTCTATGGGCCCCATTCGAATACGAGCCCTCCATGATCATCACGTGACCATTTCCTTGTTGTCGTTGTTTTTCTTTTTAGCTGTATTGTATTTGCTACGAAGAAAAATATTCAAATGTGTTTTCGTTAACGAATGAGAAAATGTACTGTGAGACATACTTCTTAGAATGGAAGTATGGAACAGTGTTTTACTTTAAAAATAAATGTTAAAGATAGATAACAACATATAATTTTTAATTATTAAGTATTATATATAGCAAGTGTTGAGACATTTATAAAGAAAATATATCCCTTCAAAATTATTTTTTGCAACCAGATTTCAAAAAATAAATTCATTGTCAAAGACACCTAAGTAATATTTTTTGAAAAGTTAACGGTGTGTTTGGTATGAAGGAAAACATTTTTCAATTTTCATATGTTTGGTTGACTTAAGTGTTTTGGAAAACATATTCCTTATGAACTCATTTTCCTCCAAATGGAGGAAAATATTTTCCTTATCAAGAGAAGGGAAAATATTTTTCAAAACTTCTTCTCAACCTTCCCCACCCCACCCCCTCTCCAAAAAGTATTTTCTTTTCAATTTCAATTTTTCCATTACCACTCACCCTATTACCCCTCACACCCAACGTGTCCCCCCACACCCAACACCCCTCCCCCCCCCCCCACTCCCCTGAAAAAAAAATTTAAAATATATTTTTTAGTTTTAATTTTTTATTTATTTATCGGTTTAAAAGTTTAAAATTTTACAAGTTCCAAAATTATGAGTTCGGAGGTTTATGTGTTTGGAAGTGTACGGGTTTAGAAATTATAAAGTTTACGGGTTCGAAATTCCGCGGTTTTGAAAGTTTAGTGGTTCGAAAATTTATGAAATTTGTGAGTTCGGAAGGTTGTTGGTTTAAAAGTTTATGGCTTCATATTTATTATATCTAAATTATTTGTGAATACTCTTGAGAAATTATTTTCCTTAATTTGCGTACCAAACATCGGAAAATAAATAAGATTATTACTTGTTTTTCAAGAAAATATTTTCTTGAAAAATATTTTCCATGAAAAATATTTTCGGTTATACCAAACACACCCTAAGAGTAAGAGTTAGTTACCAACAAACCAATCCCTCCGTTTTCTATTCTTCGAATATTAAAGTTTGTTTAGTATCTTACTTCTTTGTTTGTGGATACAAGAGTGAAAAAAATCTAATACGTACTTTGTATGAATTTGTATTTGTTCCTCATTTAAAAATAAAATAAAATAAAATTGTACATCACGTTCAGATATTATGTAACTTGCTACAGACAAACATGTTTTATAATTAATTAAAAGATAGCAAACATTGTTATAATTAAAAGAAAACAGATAGTAGCAAAAAAAAACATGTTTTATTTTAATTTTTAATTGCTTTATTTTTATAGAATTTGTCCCATGATTAGGCCATCTCCAACCCTAATACCAAATTTCACACCAAAATAGTGTAACACCAAATTTACTCCAACCATTACACCATTTTTTTACACCAAATCTTCTCTCTCTTTTATATTATATTATTATATTCTATTTACTTTTTATGTTTTATTCCCTTCAAAATAATACTATCTTTTTTCTTTTTTTTTTCCATATTCATTATATATAATTCACATTTCACCACTTATATAATCATTCATTACAAATTATTTTAAAGGATAAATCAACTAAAAGTGAAATCATTGATAAAAGATAATTAAATAATATTACATTATAGTCAAATTTAATTTAAGTACCACATAAATATTTAACTTTCGCCTTTATTCTCCCATCAATGCTCGATTAATGCATTACGTAGTGCGAAATGCGTATCTTTATCCTTAATTTTTTTGTGTCGAGTTAAAAATTATTTAAATCGGTGATTTTCATCTACTACTATTTCTACCGTAGGAGCTGGACATTCACGTGCATCTTTATATTTCTTTTTATACAATTATAATAATAATAAAATTAACTTATAATTTTATATAAATATAATACTATGCAAAAATTAATATATCAAAAAATAGGATATAAAATTAAAATTATAAAAATCTTAATATAAAAATTAATTATATACATAATATATGATAAATTAAAAGTCCAAAAAATAAAAAAATTGAATAAAATATTAATAAATCAAGTTTGGAGTGATGAATAGTATTGTACCAAATTTGGTGCAACACTATTCATATTCTATAATAGTGCAAGAATTAGTATTGCATTGGAACAAAAAAATACCATTTCTTGCATCAAATTTAAATTTGGTGCAAGAAATGATGCAGCCTTGAAGATGGGGGAGGAAAAGTAAAAGAGAGAAAATGTTGGGTGCAATTAGAGTTATCCTCTTAACAATAAAGTCTAGAGTAGTAATCATCATTAAGCTAAAACCCTAATCTGCAAAGTACTGTTATACGATTGGATTAAATATTTTGATTTTCTTATGGACACGTCATCGTGATTAATCCGAGCCGTTTATTGATTATGTGGAGGTTAAGTATTCCACATATTTTGGCCCAAAAGTGGGGCTCAAGAAAATTAAAAAGAAAAAAAAAAGGTGGCTGAAGATAAAAGGCTGCCAAAATGTGGATAAGTTAGTGATAAGGTTTTATAATAAGCTTTTGTGAGATAAGATATTAAAATTTGGGAATAGGGAAAGGAATATACTCTCAAATCTACGCAGACGGCCGACCACATAAGAGGGCCCATGTGATGAGCTTTACATGCCTTCCCTTTCTTTCTTTATTATAAAATTAGAGATCTGAAAATTACATAATTTAAAATTTGATGTTTTTGTGTTTATATTTGTAATTTAAGAGTCATACTACAATAATAGTTGAATATATGTCAAGTTTCTGGATCTAAGATCGACAATCAGAGAGAAGAAAAATGAAGAAGAGAGAAAGGAGCAACTTTCATTACAGTGCAAAAGATCAATAATGTCTGTACAATCTACAGTAATAACCACCTAACTACTAACTATAGTTAACAACTAATTACTAACTACAGTTAAAATACCTAACTACAGTTAAGTTAGCCTGGGTCATGACCATTATATGACTCATTACCCCCCTCAAGCTAGGACTAATGAAGATGTTCTGAAGGCCTAGCTTGGATAGTAAGTGAGAATGTTGAACACTACTCAAGCCTTTGGTTAGGATATCAGCAATTGATCAGCAGAATTCAAGTAGACAGTGTGAACTAAGCCCAGATGAACCTTCTCACGAATAAAGTGACAATCAATGTCAATGTGCTTCGTTCGTTCACGAAACACAGGATTGACAGCAATTTGGATAGCTGATTTACTGTCATAATGAAGGGGAACTGGAGTGTGAGATTGACTCCCAATTCAGCAAATAAGCCAACGAGCCAAGCAATTTCAGCAACTGTGGAACCAAACTTCGATATTCTGCCTCAGCAGAACTTCTGGAAATAGTACTTTGCTTCTTGGACTTCCATGAGATGAGG
Organism: Nicotiana glauca; assembly: GCA_026770625.1. Lineage (NCBI taxonomy): Eukaryota > Viridiplantae > Streptophyta > Magnoliopsida > Solanales > Solanaceae > Nicotiana > Nicotiana glauca. The sequence goes on from MU725820.1 coordinate 19,018, forward strand.
GAGCTACCAAACTGCACTAAATAGCCCGTGACTGATCTCCTTGTATTAGGACATACAGCCCAATCAGCATCACAGTAGGTTGTCAACTGAGTAGAAGTTGTTGCTGACATAAGAATTCCAAGCCCTGGACTCTGCTTGATGTATCTAACCACCCTCAAAACAGTTTCCATGTGAGAATGTTTGGGAGCTTGCATGAACTGGCTCAAGGACTGCACAACAAAAGAGATGCCAGGCCTTGTAATTGTCAAATAAAGTAATCTGCCTATCAGTCTTTGATAAGCACCAGGATCCTCAAGCAAGCTGTCATCCTTGATGCCTAAATGATTATCATAAGACATTGTTGTAAGCTTCTGATTGACCTCAATGGGAGCATGAATTGTCTTGGACCCTGCTAGACCGACATCTGAAATGAGTTCAAGTGCATATTTCCTTTGGTTTAGCAAGATCCCTTCTTTATTCCTGGCAAACTCAATTCCCAGAAAATACCTCAACTCTCCAAGATCCGTGATCTTAGAATTCTGATGCAAACTTTGCTTAGTACTTGAAATAAGATCAGCATCATCCCAGTAATTAAAAGATCATCAACATAGACTAATACAATCACAATATGATAATCTTGTTTCTTAGTAAACAAAGAATAATCAAAATGACTTTGTTTGAATCCTGAACTGAGTAGTGATGTGGTGAGTTTAATATTCCATTGTCTTGAAGCTTGCTTAAGCCCATAGAGAGACTTGAGCAATCTACAAACCTGTGTTTTCCCTTTGTTGGAGGAAAAACCTTGAGGTAAAGTCATGTATACCTCTTCTTCCAAATCTCCTTGCAAGAAAGGATTGTAAACATCCATCTAATATAGTGTCCAACCTCTGGCAGCTGTTATGGATACAACTGACCTGACAGTGACCATTTTTACAACAGGTGAAAAAGTTTCCTGGTAATCTAGTTCCTCATTTTGGCTATACCCCTTTGCTACTAATCTAGCCTTATATCTCTCAACCTCTCCAGTGGATGTGTACTTGATCTTGTACACCCACTTACATCCAATTACACTTTTATTTGGAGGCAATGACACTACCTCCCATGTCTTGTTGTCCTCCAATTCTTGAATTTCTGCTTTCATAGCTTCAATGCACTTCACATCTTTGGCTGCTTCATAATAAGAAATTGGTTCAACTTTAGAGGACAATTGAGTGATGTAAGCTTGATGTGAGGCAGACAATCCTGTATACTGAATAAAGTTGCAAATAGGATATTGGCAATGTGCTGCATGAGAAGAGTTAGGCTTCTGTATTGGCCCAACATAATCCTTAAGTCAAATAGGAGGCTTTGAAGTTCTCTATGATCTCCTTAATTCACCAACATTATTCTCATGTTGTCCTGTAATTGATACCTCTATATGTGGCATAGGATGAGAGTCCAATGGTGGATTAGTGCTTGCAAGAACAGATTCTGCAGGTGCAAGAGATGTAGAGGGGTGTGAATCATTCCTGTCACTGATAGTAAAAGGTAAAACAATGGGAGGTTGATCGGACTGGTCTGGATAAGGATCAACCCTCTGAAATTCATCTACCAAGAAAGAAGAGTCTTGTTGAAGACCTTGAAATGGATATACATCTTCATGAAATATCACATCCCTACTGACAAAGAATGTCTTGTGCTCAATGTCATACAACCTATATCCCTTTTGTGTGCTAGCATATCCCAGAAACACTAATCTTATAGACCTAGGTGCAAATTTATCACCTCTTGATAACCTTGCTGCAAAACATAAGTATCCTATAATTCTCATATGTGACAATGCAGGTTGTCTCCCATAAAATAACTCAAAAGGTGACTTGTTCCCTAGTACTGTGGAGGGAATTCTGTTTATTATATACACGGTTGCATCTACACAAGCACCCCAGAAACTCACTGGCAAGTGCCCTGAAATCTGATGGCCCATGCAGTCTGCAGAACATGTCTATGTCTCCTGTCCACTAATCCATTTTGTTGAGAAGTGTATGGACAGGAACTTTGATGTATAATTCCATGCATTTGGAATAATGTTGCACAATTATGATTGAAAAATTCAGAATCATTGTCTGACCTAAAGCATTTGATCATCTTACCAAACTGATTTTTTACCATAACAATGAAATTTTTTAGCACTGTAATAACATCAGACTTAAGATGCAAGAAGAAAATCCAAATCCATCTAGTTTGATCATCAACCATTGTGAGAAAATATCTCTTTCCATTATATGTAGGAACTTTATATGGTTCCCAAACATCCATGTGTATCAAATCAAATACATTCTTTGCTCTACTGTTACTAACTGGAAAAGAGGTCCTAGCTTGCCTGGCTAAAGGACAAATGTCACAAGGACTTATTTCTTCTCTACTGCTACTACGTATATTAGGAATTTTCTTGAGAACTTGAATTGGAACATGTTCCATTCTCTTGTGCCACAGCTCAACTTCATTCCTGTGGGCAATCATCACCAATGACCTAGTTTTATTCTTGTTTCTCCTTTTTGAATGCAGCACAAACAATCCTTCTTCTTCCTTACTAATCTCCTTCACCCTCCCGGTGAAGAGATCCTGAAATATGCAGAAATTTGGAAAAAATGCAGCACAACAGTTAAAAGCTTTTTCAGTTGAGACACAGACAAGAGATTAAACTTGAAAGCTGGTACACATAATACATTGTTAATAGTATCACCTCCATCTAATTGGCAACTACCAACATGTGACACCTTAGTAGACTCTCCAGTAGGGAGCTGTACATTTCTTGCATTACCTACTAATAATTTTTCAAGCAGAAGTTGTTCATTACCAACAATATGATTAGTAGCTCCAGTATCTACTATCCATTTCTCATTAGTAATTTGGTTCATAAGAAACATTACATGCGATGTGTGCACTGTCAGATGATTCAGAGAGTGATGCTTTGTTCAGTAAGCTTAGAATCTGACCATATTGCTCAGGAATGAACATTTGCATAGGCCCTAGATTCCGTTGCCCCTGATGATTATGTGGTTCAGAAGTGAATCCCTGCATATGTCCCAAATGTTGCTCTTGTGTCATCATGATTGATGAAGATGGAGTTGGTTGGTTACTTAAACTTCCAACCATATTAGCTCGTTTCTAAGGCTTAAAATCTGCAGGATACCCTATCAACTTGTAACAATTGGCCCTTAAATGTCCCTTCCTATTGCAGTAATCACACTTCATCAGCTTGTAACATTCCTCTTTAGTATGTCCTTTTAAATGACAAAAATCACATTCAACATTGAAATTCCTTCTTTGTTTTTGACCAATCATAGAGCTAAACAGGGCAGTAGGATTAATAGACTCAACATTATCACTGCCACCTGCTACCAGTTTTTGACTTTCATCTTGAAGAATCATATCATAGGCTTGATTAACAGTCGAAATTTTAGATTTTATTATGATTTGGCTACGAGCTTGATTGTAGCTATCATTTAATCCCATTAAAGATTGCCATAAACGTTGATACTCCTATCGTTCAATGAATTTCTTCGACTTATCACAGCACACAGGGGGAGGCATAATCGAATCATATTCATCCCATAGATCCTTCAATTTCGAGTAATAGACTGAAACAGAAGATGTACCTTGTGTTAATGAAAATATCTCCCTGTGTAAGTAGTACATTCTCGATGCATTGACCTTATCAAAACGTTCCTTGAGATCCGACCAAATTGCAAATGCACTTGACCGGAAAAATACTCCACTCAGCATATCGCGACTCAGATTGTGCATTATCTATGATTTCACGATCATATTGCATCGATCCTATAGGTTTGCATGATTATCTCCATACTATCACGCGTCACTGAGCCATCGATTAACCCTAATTTGTTCCGTGTTAGCAATGAAACCTCCATCGCTTGGCTCCAGATCGTGTAATTTTCCATTCCTTGCAGTTGAAAACCAAGTGACAGTGCTCCTGGTGTGTCTGATAGGTGCAAATACAGTGGATGATTATGATCTATCATCACTGTTGATCGATTAGTTACCTCCTCTATACGACTGGCAGCTTCATCTTCGGCCATGGCGGTTTAAAATTCCGGCAAGCAATTGACCTTTTCTGGCTAGAAATTTTGAGACATAACCGATGAATCCCTTGTTTTCAACAATTCTCAATGAAAACCTTTAGATTCAATCGTCTCCAAGCTCTGATACCATGTCAATTTTCTGGATCTAAGATCGACAATCAGAGAGAAGAAAAATGAAGAATAGAGAAAGGAGCAACTTTCATTATAGTGCAAAAGATCAATAATGTCTGTACAATCTACAATAATAAGCTACAGTAATAACTGCCTAACTACTAACTATAGTTAACAACTAATTACTAACTAGAGTTAAGATACCTAACTACAGTTAAGTTAGCCTGGGTCGTGACCATTATATGGCTCATTATATATATATATATATATATATATATATATATATATATATATATATATATATATATATATTTATATGTCATTAACCTTTCATATCCGTCATGTGTGCTGCGTCTAACCATATTTTTTGTCTTTTAAATTTTTACTCTTCTTTTAAAATTATATTTAGTAATTTTAATTATATAAATATTTGCATACATATTTCTATCTTTATTTTTAATATTTTACTAAAGTTAGTCAAGATCGCTCATGTCCAGAAGATGAAGATAGCAAAGATGAAGATGTTGAGATGGATGTGGGACACACCAGGTTAGATAAGATTAAAAATGTGGTTATTCACGACAAGGTGGGTGTGGCCCTTATTGAGGACAAGATGCGGGAAGCATGACTTAAGTGGTCTGGTCATGTGAGGAGGAGGAGCACAGACGCCCCAGTGAGGAGGTGTGAGAGGTTGACATGAGGGCTTATGGAGAGGTAGAGGTAGGCCAAATAAGAGGTTAGGAGAGGTGATTAGGCAAGATGTGGCGCAACTTCAGCTGACCGAGGACATGACCCTTGATAAGAAGGAATGGAGGTCGAGGATTACGATAGTAGAGTAAGTAGTATAGAGTGTTCATAACAGTAGTATTGGCATGTAGTCTCGCTTTCTATTGGTTAGTAGGTTTTTATGACTAACTGTTGTTTTCTTTCATTGTTGATCACCTTAATATCTTGTTGTTTTTATTCTGCTTTTATATGGCTTTTTGGTACCGTCCCTTCTTGTCTATATTTTCATTAATATGGTACTTATGCTTTCCTGAGCCGAGTGTGATGACCCGCCACATCATCATGACACATAGACACCATTTGGCATATATTAATGCCATGTGGAAGCTTACATAAGAAGAAGGCTATCATTTGTGAGAAGATTCTAGAGAATTATGGACATTTCCTTAGGAAGAACCTAGATCTTTATGGATTTGCTAGGAAAGACCTTGGAATCTTCTAGGCTTGTAGAGAATTCTAGAAGAAGCCATTATCTTTAAATATCAAGGACTTGTGTAATAATTAATACTTACACATTAGACCCTAGGAGACTAGTATATAAAGGGGGTCATTCATTTGTAATTCATCAAGCAAACAATTCAAGTTCTCTTTAAACAAATCTTCCTTTAACAATTCTCTTATGTTCTTTCTTCCATTCTCTTAGCGATCTTGAGTGTAGTAAGGCTGACTTGGCATAGCAAGAACGTGAGCAAGTTGTGCAAGATCGTGAGTGAGTTGTCAAGTGCCGCACGTGTACTTAGTTAACAACTAAGGACGTGACAACGTGGTATTAGAGCGAAGGTTTCAACTAACAAAATAGCGAACGACAGAGAAATTAATGCTACCAACACCCAAGCCAACGCCATTCAGGATGTTGCTGGCAAGAGCGGCCATGGCAAAAAGAGGAATGCCACCAACAAGAGACAGGAGGTGACACCCGAGGTTGTGTCAAATGAAGGGATTACATCCCAAGAACCATCTGCCACTGAGGCGAGCGAGAATGAAGTGGAGGTCCTGCCCGAGGACGTCTTGCTCGATAAAGAGTGGCTGATGAAGATGAACGCGGGGATGGATGCGAAGGAGATCTTTGGCCAACGCTTGCGGAAGGTGGAAAACACCTTTAGCGTTCTTGAGGGGCACACTCTTGAAGAGATTGAGAGTATCCGAAATGACTTGGAGGGACGTACACAGACCAAGATGGAACTAAGGAAAACCATCACTATCTTAGAGTGCAGACTCATGAAGGCTTTGAGTACTATCAATGCTATGAAGGCAAAGATAGATTCACTCGAGGAGCATCTCAATGTTGGTGTGGCCGAGGCAGCCAACAATGTTGTGGTGACGAGAGAGGCCAAGATCGAGGCTCCCAAACCACCGGTGTTCAAAGGTGTTCGTGATGCACAAGAAGTGGAAAACTTCCTTTGGCACTTGGAGAACTACTTTAGGCACGTCAAAGTGAGGTATGACGAGGCCAAGATCAACACTACGGTATTGTACCTCTCCGAGACTGCCATGCTTTGGTGGAGAAAGAAGATGGCCAATGTGGATAAAGGTCTATGTGCTATTAGCACATGGGATCAGTTCAAAGCCAAGTTCAAGCAACAGTTCTTTCCAAACAATGTCTTGTACGAGGCAAGGTGCAAGCTTAGGGAATTAAAGCAAATAGGGAGCATACGTAACTATGTCAAGGAGTTTCACTACCCTTATGCTTCAAATCCCCAACCTGACCAATGATGACTTGTTGTTCCACTTCATGGACGGGTTGCAAAATTGGGCTAAACAGAAGTTGCAATGCCGACAAGTCCCTGATATAGACCAAGCCATAGTGGAGGCCGAATCAATGATGGATTTCAGGCATTACAAGCACGACAAAGGAAAATGAAAGGGATCGAAGGTTAACGATGTCAAAGGTGGGGGAGATCGTGGCAAAGTCAAGGAGATATATCAACAATACCCCAAGACTCAAGATTCCAAAAAGTCGAGTAGTCATCAGGGATACGCCGAGAAGAAGACACAGGCCGAGAAGAAGGGATGCTACATATGCAGAGGGCCGCACGGATTTAGGAATTTTCCCGACTTAAAGAGCCTCAGCGCCATGTCCGTGAACGAAAGGAGCAGCCGCAAGGAGAGAGTTCGGGAACTGCACAGTTGGGTATGATCAGATTATGTGGTGATGTCATAAAGAAAGCTATCCAACCTACCGAGAGTGGCAATCAGTACGCGGATCTCACCATCAACAACAAGCCCGCTCGTGCAATGGTGGATACTGGAGCAACTCATAATTTTGTGACTGAGGTTGCGACAAAGAGACTAGAATTGAAGCTTGCTCCAACCAACTCTCGCGTCAAGAGCGTGAATGCCGAGGTAAAAAATGCTCGTGAGGTAGCTAATGGAGTAGGTGTCAAATTGGGAGCTTGGAAAGGTATGACAAACTTTACCGTAACTGCTATGGATATCTTTGATATCATACTGGGGCAAGAGTTCTTTAGACATTGTCATACTTTAATCGACCCCTACCTCCAACGTCTCTTGGTTATGGAGCGAGAAGGAGCTTGCATGGTACCTACAATAACTATGCCACACGGATAGATCCAAGCACAAATCTCAGTTATGCAGATTATCAAAGGGATTAAGAAGGGGGAGCCAACGTCCGTGGCAACCATTGCAAGTCTAGAGGAAGACAAGATTTTTCAAGAGACATTGCCGCCTTGCATAGCAAAATTGCTTGAGGAAAACAAAGATGTCATGCCCGAGGAGTTGCCTAAGCACTTGCCGCCTAGGCGAGAGGTGGATCACAAGATTGAGTTGGAGCCTAGGTTTAAGCCACCTGCATTTGCCCCATATCGTATGGCACCGCCCGAGCTAGAGGAGCTCAAGAAACAATTGAAAGAGTT
>MU725824.1:17889-43447 GCA_026770625.1 Nicotiana glauca
GTTGACCATTTTTGACTTATCTTTAGAACGGGTATTGTATGGGTGGGTTGCCAGAATGCCAGTCAACTGAACCACTTGCCTGGACTCATCATCAACAACGACATTATTAGCGGTTAGGGCATTAATCGAATAAATAACCGAACATTTGGGACATGAATGCAATTTTGCTCGAACGCTTGCGTCATTCCGGCTTTGACTGTGACATCTTTCTTTTATCCTTGCCTTGTTTCTTTTATTTTGTCATTGTTTCTTTGTTGCAGATTTTTATTTCTCTTTTATTTTTATTTTTATCCCTTTTTTATTACTCCGCTCTTCTTTTCATTTTATTTTTTTATTCTTACTATATTTTCCTTTTTCATATGGTCGGATCCTATAGGGATTGCCTACGCATCTCAATCAGATCAAATGTAAAATAGAAACAAAATGTTTTTGGAATTTTCAATTTTACTAATAACAAGTATTTCAACTACAAGGACTCAAGACTGACGCATGAAGATAACTAACAGATTCTAAATGTTAAGACGGGCTACAAACTCCATCAGCAACTATTCTACTTCAAAATGAAAATGCAGACTACCTTGAAATGAAAATACATACTCTAATAACTAATACACTCTGGTAAAAATAAAATACAGACTCTAATGACAATCATGAATACATCAAAGCTCCTGGTGCTCGCGGGACATCGTTCGGTCTCGCCACGGGCCTATGTGCAAGTTCCCCTTGGAGTCTGTCTAGGTCACTCATTATTTGTTTCACAAATATCATCACTGAGGCAAAGAAGGTAGTCTGAGTCATATTCTCGCACATTTGGCATTTTTTGGTGATGTGGTGAGCAATAGCTAGGATTCTTTCTCTGATTATGCCTTTTTCCTGAAGCAATCTCCCTATCTGTTCGGCCCTGGCCTCTAAAGTCTGCTGATTTCTCTCCTGGAGTTGTTGCAAATCCATTTATAATTGTGCATAATGATGTATAACAGTGCTCTCTTTCAACCTTGAACTCTTTTGCTTGTTTAATCATTTTGTTTTCTGCGGTAATGACCTTTTCCCTCAATCCCACAACTTCATTATCATGTTCTTCTCTCAGCTGTTGAATCATGCGAGCTCGTTCTTCTGCATTTTTAACCAACTGTCTTCGAACCCCAGCTAATTCTCTTTCTGCTTTGTTGAGGTTGAAATTGTAATCATTTACTTTTTGTCTTAAATTTTCTATAAGCTTTGCATCTTTGGCATTCCTAGTAGGGGTTTCGGCTGCTATCTTTATTTTCTGGATTTGGGCTCGTAAGGCTTCATTTTCTTTGGCCAATTTCTTTTTCTCGCCCTCATCAGCCGAAGCTTGCACACTGTTTTCAAACTTAAGATCTTGGACCTATTTTTCCAACTCGCCTATTTTTGCCCTGTACGCATTTTCTTTGTCTAACCAAGCCTACTGCTCTTGCGGCGATTCAGCAAACTCCTGGAGGTGAGGTCTTTTCGCTGGTCTCCCAAATGCAACATCCCTTCTATACCAAGCCTGATAATCCGGTGACACTTCTCCTTTGGCTCGATCCCGGATGCAATTATTTGCTGCTAAATATTGACATTCGCTCCAAACCTGGCGAACCATTACTTCAGGAAATTGGCCATCGAGGCCAATCTCAACCACTTGCAAACTAAGATCATCGTCCTTGGGCACTATCTGGCATCTCCCGAGTTGTCTTAGTCCCCGGTACGGGGCGTAAGGCTGAATGCTTCTAAGACCCATCAAGAGAAAATGCGGCCTTGCTGCTGGCATATATATGATTTCATCAACGGGAAACCATCCAAATGTCCATTCTATTTGATTAGCAGTGAGGGACCAAAAGTATGTTGTCCAACCTGTGAATCCTTCAGGCAAGTTGACCTCTTTAATCCTCATGTAGAACTCCTCTATGCATGTTTTATCTGGAGACCCATAGCTCAAAAACTGAGGACGATGGCATAGGTGCTCGGTCATCCACATTTGCAGCAGCAGATTGCATCCCTCAAAAAAGTCTTTCCCGGCCTTACAGGCTGTAAGAGCACGGAAGATATTAGCTAATATCATAGGTGCAAGAGTGCTTTTGTCTTGAGTCATTAGAGTACTGACGACCCCGGCTATTTTTATGTCAATGCTTCTGTCTTTCCTTGGAAATTCCACAAGCCCCAGAAAAACCACCATGAAAGCGACATGCCTATGCTCTTCCCATTTTTTACGGTTACCATTACTACATATCTTGCTTTCCGGATTATTGAATCCCCTGATGTGGCCATATCTATGATATATGAAGTGTGGGGTGCAAAAACCATTTGCCAGATCTGAGTTGTGAACTGTTCTACGTATCTTTAGAGAGTCTAAAAATCTGTGTATAGCTACAATTCTCGGGGCAACCAAGTATTTGTGCCTTAAAGGAACCTCATCTTTTCCGATGTAGCTAGCTATTTCCTCTAATGTTGGGGTAAGCTCAAAGTCTGAAAAATGGAACACGTTGTGTGCCGGGTCCCAACATGTCACTAGCGCTTTGATAATATATCCTCGAGGCACAATCTCTAGCAAACCAGTAAGCCCTTTCAGATATTTCTTGACTTTATCTTGCCCTTCGCTTCCTAAATTGTTCCACCATAGACGTAACTCCAAAGGGATTTTATGCATGATTGAGAAAGGTTCATTCCGAGTCGTGCTCATCCTGCACATTTATTAAGTTGATTATTTATCCTAAAAGCACAAACTGACACTATTCTTCTTATTCAAATTTCGAATTTCAAACAAATCCGATTTTGCAAATACGGCCTTTCAGTACTTCTGGTGAAGATTTCAAGGCTGTGCCCGCAAACCGTTTTAGAATGACTCAGGATGACTATTCTTGCAAAGGCGCCATTTTTGGAATATTCGGCTTATTTTTAACAAGAATGGCATCACTCGACTTATTGGATAAAAATTAAAATTTTGGTATTTTTGGCTATTTTGCAAAAGTAGTGGTTGGACCGGATGAGAGTTGCCTACGTATCTCACACCCTGTGAGAATCAAACCAGCGTAGTTCGGGCAAATTAACGAACTATTTTTAAAACAAGACTTTTTTTTTCATTTTTGGCATTTCATAAGCAAATAATAAAACTACTTTCAAAAGCAAGACTCTTTTTTATTTTCATTTTTTGCATTTCATAAACAAGTAAAATAAACTAAAAAAAACTATTAAAAAAAAACAAGATTCTTTTTTTTTTCATTTTCATTTTTCATGGCAAGACAAACTATTTTCCTTTTCTATTTTTGAAAACAAGACAAAATAACGACTCTTTTTTTTTCTTTTTCATTTTCAACAAACAATAAAACAACCTATTTTTTCCCAAACTAAAATAAAGACTCTTTTTCTGCGAACAATTTCTAAAAATAAAGACTCTTTTTCTATTTTTTGCTTTTAGTAAAACAAACTATTAAAAACAAAACATTTCTATTTTTTCATTTTTTTCGAAATTTCGGCAGATTTTTTACAGCATTTAGGCATCGGTTTTTTTTAAAACTAAATAATTAATTCTTTACACTGCTAGTTCTCTCTTTTTCTCTTTTTTCTCAGTTTCACAAAATTTTCGATGTACAAAAGCCGGTCAGCATGCGGGCCCGAGACGAATAAATACAACACGTAAAATGCATCATGGTGGTCGTTTCATTTCCGGTTACCTGTCCTAGATGGACCCAACCCCTGTGTTGAGTCCCCTAAGTCAAAATGCACGTGATGCAAATAAGCGTTCCTATTAAGGATCTGGCATGGAGTCAAGTTATTCTAAGTTCAAAACCTGGGTATATGTTCTAGACTGTGTACCCGAGCGGATAGCTCGAGTCGGGGAGGGGGCTACGTACCGGGAACCAAAAGGCCATCCGGCTTAGTAACTTGTCCGGCCTCTTTCTTATTTAAAGGTATTGATACTAACAGAATAGGGAGTCACAACCAGTAAGCACATCCCTAGAGATGAGAAGAGAAGGGTTTCGGCACAGTTTATATACAGTTCAGATAATATCAAAGCGGTAAACATTTAGCACATTAAGCATGAAAACATGTAGAAAAATCAGATATAATCAAATACAACAATTATTCTGAAGTCGAATTCTGAACCCTGAACCAAAGTTCTGGGTTTGTGTCCCCAGCAGAGTCGCCAGAGCTGTCACATCTCCTTTTTCCGGCTTACTACACCCCGTGAAGGGTATAATAAAAGGATTTTTACCAATTAAAGGACAATCGAAACGGGATTCGATTATTTAAGATTCAGAGTCGCCACTTGGGAGAGTTATGATATCCCAAGTCACCGGTTTGAATCCCGAATCGAGGAAAGGGTTTGACTCTGTATTACAGTTGCGAACCAGAAATCCGGGTAAGGAATTCTGTTAAACCGGGAGAAGGGGTTAGGCACTCCCGAGTTCCGTGGTTCTAGCACGGTCGCTCAACTATTATATTTGGCTAAAATCTGATCTTGATACATATTAAACCTGTAGTGCAATTTTAAAGTTATTTACCGCTTTTGTCAATTATTAAGAAAGTGAACGTCGTTTAAGAACGTGTTTTTGGATCACGTCACATGAAATGCACCCGGATCCTCGACACATTCTTATTCAACGTTTTCGGATTTGGATTTGGGTCGCATGAAGTGCACACCCGTATTTAGGAAGGTAAAATTATTAAAAACGCGTCTAAAGAGACTAACGTGTTGTTATCTTTTGAGAAGGCCGTAAAATTTACTATACGGCCCGTTCCGAATTTCTAAGTATTTTTATTAAGTAATTAATGAGGGCCCCACAATTTGTATTTTTGTTCGGTGAGGCTCGTCTCATTTTTATTATTAGAGAACCAACTTAAAGCAAACTAAAATTTTCTATTTATTATTTGTCTCTAAAAAGGCCAATTAATTCACAAATATAAATTCGGGCCTCGAATTCAAACAAAAGGGGGCAACCCTTTTAGCTTGAACCCGCTACCTAATTTAAAACCTAATTTTATATTTATGATTTAATTCCCTATATTCCTAATTAATTAATTATTTTATGAAAGCCAATGATTTCTAGCAATGATTTGGGCCTGGAGAGCTTGGCCCATGGCTGGAATATGAGTCAATAACTTGAATCTGGGCCTATACTAAACACAAAAGGGTGGTTCACGATTCATTTCCAGCAATCATTTTTGCTCGACCCAGACTTAAACACAAAGGGCATTACCCTTGAATCTGGGCCTGAATGCCTTTAATTGGCCAACACTGGCCCATTCCTTTAGTTCCAGTTCACGTGAATCAAAATCCAATCAGTGTTAACAATGCAACAAAAATAGAGAAGCTGATGATTGTTCTAAACTTGAGTGTGACGACATATTTTAAACAATTATGTAATTTGATAAACGATTTACTACTCAACACTGATCGTGAACTTAATTTCGTAATCAATCCTATATTAGCTAGAAATTCACACTATTCTAGTTATCTACTGATTTCAATATTATTTACATAGAACTAAACTACTTCATGAAATGATTAGGAACATTTTGACTAAAAAAAAATCCTACCACTGTAGATTAAAATGCAAGCAATCACTAATTACCAGTTCCTGTTAATTATAGATCCACGAGGGTCTCATCACAAGAATTCTACTCCAATTTACATGAATTATTCTATCACCCTAACAGGAAGCTAAGTTCACTCAGTACTCTACACGTAATGCTTCACATGAAGAAAATTCATAGTCCATGAACTACAGTAAACATCATATAACACAATCCAATTCCAATCACGTTTACCTACACTAAACAATTAACTAAATCATACTAACATACACAGGAATACCCAAACATAATAGAAGAAGATTTATAACAGAAAACTGCAGCTTTATTTCCAACAGGAAAATTACATTGAGACAGACTTGAGATGTGTATCTCGACAAAATTTCAGAAGGAGGAATATGAGTCAGTAGCAATACAGCAGCAGTAATTACAACAACAACCAAACAACCAACACAGGAACGACTTTCAAACCCAAAAACCACTTTAAATCAGTCAATACCACACCAGCAATACGCAGTGACCAAAATTCAACTAAATAAACCCCTGAATCTACTCGAAATCAAGCAGAATCTACTGTGAAGTCTCAAATTACCAGAAAAGGAGCTAAGAGAAGTCATTCAGCTACTATAACTAGAAATGAATTAGGAAATTCAATGAAACAGTAATGTTTTTGGCTTTTGCTACTGGATTTTCTATTGTTTTTGGATTTTTTGAAGGTTTGAATTTCAAAATCAGATCTGAAATTAGAGAGATCTTTTTGGGGGGAATTTTTGGAGGCTCAAAACTTGTTAAACAAGGCAGTTTGATGCCATTTTATAGGCAAAATTAGGGTGCAGATTTCAAATTCTACTTTTACAAGTTAGTCCTCACCTATTTCTTATTTCACCCCTTATTTTTTGACTTGTGCTACAAGTAACTACCCTAAAATTATTGCAATTCTACTTGTACCCCCTATCTAGAGAGTTCTAGAGTATTCTTTTACCTATGAAATACCTATACTACCCTTGCTTTTGTTTTGAATTTACCATTTCTAATAAACCTACCCTTTTCCATGCCTAAACTACCCCTGAAATCCCCTGAAATCACTAACCCACCCAAACCCCTTTATTACGGTTAAAAACTAATTGCAATTATCCTTATCAGCTATAACCAATTCACAAACCTAATTAAAATGAATAAAACTAATCTTAAGACTAATAACAGTATTAACTCAATTACTGAAATAGAAAATTGAAGTTGAAGGAACAAAAATCAGAACAAAATTAAAACTAACAAAAATCAGAAATAAGAAATTCAAAACAATTAAACTAAATTCTATTTTTTTAAACTAAAATAGGCATGTAATCAACACTTAACAAACCCTAATCTGTCAATCAAACTAAAATGAATCAAAGTCTAAATGAACAAACAGTAAACAAAAACCCTAATTAAACTAACAACTAATTGATAACAATAAAACAAATATTAAATTCAGAATTAACAAACAAACAGAAAAAAAAATGGAAATTAACCTAATGACTAGCCTAAAAAGTTAATACCTAATAGCAACAATACAAAACAGATTAACTAAGCTAGACTATCAATTATTAAAACAAATTTTATTTATTCAATAGAAGCCAACAGGAGAGACTTACACAAAAAAAGAAAAAGAAAACTTAACTGTCATGGTCTATTTTCTTTTGATTTTAAAATCCGGCTACTTCTGGTGATATTTGACCGCTGTTGACGCCTGATTTAACATGCAGGAGGCGAGGAGGTCATGTAGTATGACTTTGGAGTCGAATGGACGGACTTGTATCTTGACCAGAAATTTTGATTTGATTTTTGAAGCGTTTGAGTGATCGTTGAAAACCCATGATGGCAGATTTGGAATGGAGGGATGGAGGAGACTCAGGGGTGTATTTTTGCTGAAGTTTGGAAGTAGCGCCGCCGTGCACGGTAGTGGCGGCGCCTAGGGTTTGTAATATTTGGAGTGTTTGACGGGGATTTGGAGAAAATCAGTGGTGGATCTAGAACAGGGTGGCGAAGGAGAAGATGTGGTGAAATTTTGGGGGTGATTGGAGGTTGGCCGCCGGCGGCGGCGATAGGGCGGAGGGCGGTGGTAACATGGCGGCTAAGGCGGCGTTACAAGGGAGGGGGTGAGGGTACGAGGAAGAAAGGTATCTGTGTTATGGATTAATTATTTTCAGACAATTATATGTGAAAGGGGGGGAAGTTTTCTGGCCGTCGGATCAAAGGAAATCAATGGCCAAGATCAAATAAAGACGGGACGACGTCGTTTTGATAGAGAACTGGACCGGGTGAGGAATGGTTTTTGGGTTGGGGCTAGGCGGGTAACAACTTGGGCAAGGACAAAATTCAATAAAAAAAGGCCCCAATTCAGGGCAGCCCTTTCTTTGTTTATTCCTTTTTGTTCTTTTTATTTCTTTTACTCATTTTTTATTTTTTCTGATTTTATAAAATGCTAAAATAAAAACCAAAAACAAATTGACTCTAACAATTATATTTCCTAATTTTCAATTATAGTAATTCCTAATGCAACCTAATACAAATTTAAACTAAAAATGCCAAAAAATGTTATTTTTGCTATTTTCCTCCTATTTTGTTCTAAAACAAATTAATACTAATTAATACTATAATGTGAAAGTAAATCCCTAAATGCAAATGCCATATATTTTTGTATTTTCATATGAATTATCATGCACGAATAAAAATGCAACCAATTCAACAAAATTCACAAAAAATTGTAAAATAATAAAGAAATCATTTTATTTGAAATTTTGGGAATAATTTGCTTAGGGCAAAAATTACGTGCTCACATCATTTACTCTATTTTATACAGCATTACTACAACTTATCTTGACGATGAACCAACAACTGCGACTTGCAACGAAACAACGCAACAAAAGGATATAGACTCAGAAGAAGACGAGATACCCGAAGAGGTCGTCAGAGAAGTTGAGAATTTTGAGAATAGACCTAAGTCCAACCTGGATGAAACTAAGGTCATTAATTTGGGAGATGCAGAGAATGTCAGAGAAACTCGCATCAGTGTTCACTTGTCGCCATCAGAAAAGGAAGAATATACGGAATTTTTGAAAGTATATGAGGACATATTTTTGCCTGGTCGTATGATGATATGACTGGCTTCAGCATGTCCATCGTAGCTCAAAAACTGCCAACAGATCCAGCATGTCCGTTGGTAAAGCAGAAGCTTAGGAAGTTCAAACCCGATATGAGTTTGAAAATTAAAGAAAAGGTCACTAAGCAGGTCAAAGCCAAGGTTCTCAGGGTAGTGGAATATCCAATATGGTTAGCCAACATCGTGCCAGTACCAAAGAAGGATGGGAAGGTTAGAATCTGTGTCGACTATCGGGATCTCAACCATGCCAGTCCCAAAGATGACTTTCCCTTACCAAACATACACATTTTTATCGACAATTGTGCCAGGCATGAGTTGCAGTCTTTTGTTGATTGTTTCGTTGGGTATCATCAGATATGGATGGATGAGGAGGATGCAGAGAAAACGACTTTCATCACGCCATGGGGAATGTATTGCTACAAAATGATGCCATTTGGGTTGAAGAATGCTGGCGCCACCTACATAAGAGCCATGACTACTATCTTTCACGACATGATACACAAGGAAATCGAGGTATATGTGGACGATGTCATCATCAAATCCAAGAAAGCCGCTGATCATAGGGAAGATTTGAGAAAATTCTTCAACAGACTGAGAACGTACAACCTGAAACTAAATCCCGCCAAATGTGCATTCGGGGTTCCTGCCGGAAAACTACTGGGTTTCATTGTGAGTCGTCGAGGGATAGAATTGGACCCATCAAAAGTTAAAGCCATTCAAGAATTGCCACCGCCAAAGAACAAGAAGGACGTGATGAGTTTCCTAGGGAGACTCAACTATATCAGCCGGTTCATAGCCCGGTCCACAGTCATTTTTGAACCCATCTTTAAAATGCTAAAGAAGGACGCTACTACTAGGTGGACCGACGATTGTCAGAAAGCCTTTGACAGAATCAAGGAGTACTTGTTAATGCTGCCAGTCTTGGTTCCTCCCGAGCTAGGAAGACCTCTATTACTTTACCTTGCAGTATTGGATGGAGCATTCGGTTGTGTTCTGGGACAACATGATGAGACGGGAAGAAAGAAGCAGTCCATGTACTACCTCAGTAAGAAGTTTATCCCATACGAGGCCCGGTATTCTCTATTAGAGCGCACCTATTGTGCTCTGACTTGGGTAGCTCATAAATTAAGGCATTATTTCTGTGCCTACACTACCTATCTTATATCCAGGATGGACCCACTGAAATATATTTTCCAGAAGCCCATGCCCACTGGCAAGCTCGCCAAGTGGAAAATCTTGTTGAGTGAATTTGACATTGTTTACATGACTCAGAAAGCAATCAAGGGTCAAGCCATAGCAGATCACCTCACCGAGAATCCTATAGGCGGAGAATACGAACCCCTAAAAACGTATTTTCCTGATGAAGAGGTGTCCTTTGTAGGAGAGGATATTGCGGAATCCTACGATGGATGGAGGTTATTTTTCGACAGAGCCGCAAATTTCAAAGGAGTGGTCATAGGAGCAGTCCTGGTATCAGAAACCGGCCAGCATTACCCGGTATCCGCCAAGCTCAGGTTCTCTTGCACAAACAACATGGCTGAATATGAAGCTTGCATCCTGGGACTCAAGATGTCCATTGACATGAACATTCAAGAATTACTAGTGAGCGGGGACTCAGACCTACTCATACATCAAGTTCGAGAAGAGTGGGCCACCAAAAACTCCAAGATACTCCCCTATTTGCATCACATACAGGAGTTAAGGAAAAGATTCACAAAGAAGAAATTCCAACATGTCCCCAGGGTCCAGAATGAGTTCGTTGATGCGTTAGCCACTTCATCATCCATGATCCAGCATCCAAATACGAATTACACTGACCCCATCCCTGTAAGGATCTATGATCAGCCAGCTTATTGTGCTCACGTTGA
Source organism: Nicotiana glauca (assembly GCA_026770625.1). Classification (NCBI taxonomy): domain Eukaryota; kingdom Viridiplantae; phylum Streptophyta; class Magnoliopsida; order Solanales; family Solanaceae; genus Nicotiana; species Nicotiana glauca. The sequence continues at coordinate 28,435 of MU725824.1, forward strand.
GGAAGAAGCGGACAGAAAGCCATGGTTCCACGACATCAGAAGGTACTTGACAATAGAGAAGTATCTAGAACTTGCCAACGCCACTCAGAAATGCACGCTTCGGAGGTTATCCAACAATTTCTTTCATAGCGGAGGAATCCTGTATAGGAGGACTCCCGATTTGGATTTGTTAAGGTGTGTCGAAGCAAAATAAGCAACCAGACTGTTGGATGAAGTGCGCGTAGGGATATGCGGGCCACACATGAACGGTTTTGTCTTAGAAAAGAAGATACTCCGAGCAGGTTATTTTTGGATGACTATGGAAACAGACTGTATTCAGTACGTTCGCAAGTGCCATCGCTGTCAGATACATACAAACATGATAAAGGTGCCTCCAAATGAGCTTACTACAACTAGCTCACCATGGCCATTTGTCGCCTGGGGAATGGATGTTATCGGACCTATTGAGCATGTCGCATCAAATGGGTACCAGTTTATCCTGGTGGCAATTGATTATTTTACCAAATGGGTTGAAGCAGCATCATACAAGGCAGTAACTAAGAAAGTTATGGTAGATTTTGTCCGTGACCGTATTGTTTGCCGGTTCGGGGTTCCAGAATCAATCATCACTGATAATGGTTCAAACCTCAACAGCGATCTGATGAAGGCAATGTGTGAGGCATTCAAGAGCAAGCACAAGAACTCTACAGCCTACAGGCCTCTGATGAATGGAGTTGTAGAGGCAGCCAACAAGAACATCAAGAAGATACTAAGGAAGATGATCAAAAGTCACAAACAATGGCATGATAAGTTATCATTTGCTTTGCTGGGATATCGCACCACGGTCTGCACATCAACCGGGGCAACTCCCTACATGCTAGTTTATGGTACAGAGGCGGTCATTCACACCGAGGTAGAGATTCCCTCCCTAAGGATCACACAAGAAGCAGAGCTGGACGACGCAGAATGGGTGAAAGGTCGCTACGAGCAGTTAGCCCTTATAGATGGGAAAAGAATGAATGCAGTTTTCCATGGTCAGTTGTATCAGAACAGAATGTCCAAAGCCTTCAACAATAGATTCAAGCCAAGGAAGTTTACACCGGGGCAGCTGGTGTTGAAGAAGATATTCCCACATCAAGATGAAGCCAAGGGGAAATTCTCTCCCAACTGGCAAGGTCCGTACATGGTTCACCGAGTTCTAACTGGAGGAGCCCTTATTCTTGCAGAAATGGACGGAGAAGTCTGGCCGAAGCCAATCAACTCAGATGCAGTGAAACGATACTATGTGTAGCCATCTATGATTTTTTTGTGATGTAATTTGAACTACGCCTGACCTAATTCCCGTTTAAGAGGGGATACGTAGGTAGCCCTATGGTTCGGTCACAATTTAATAAAAATCTTATTTCCCCCCTATTATTGGAACTGGGGTAGAATTTTAAGGAGGACCCTCAAAATTCCGAAGCTAGTCTTCAGCCACTCATCGCCAGGGATGTCACCTCAGTAAACTGGGGCAGAATTTTGAGGAGGACCCTCAAAATTCCGAAGTTGATTCTTCATCCATTCAGCGCAGCCGTCAAAAGTGTCAGCCTAGTAAACAGGGGCAAAATTTTGAGGAGGACCCTCAAAATTCCGGAGCAAGAGAGGTTGCAATGTTTCCACGTCGCAGTCGCTGGTTCATTTAAACAAAACTATTTTCTACTTACGTTATATTTGTTAAATCATGCATAACTATGATAGTTGCTGTTTAGCAACACTACCCCAATGATACGCAACATCGGAGGCCACGGGAAAACGAACTAACCTTTCCCTCGTTACAAAACTCACGATTTTTCTTCGGATGCAGGCACCCAAGTCACAAAGTTACTAGACATGTTACGCAATCACATTAAATCGTCGCACCTATTCGCATTTGCTACCCGCGCGCAATATTTCCCAGCAACTGCAACATCACAATCAGTTACCAGCAATCAGCTAAGAATCTTTACTACCGTCTGCATTATCTGCATTGCATAAGGCTACCTTCCTTCCTTCCGAGACTAAGCGTTGTCTCCATCTGCATTATCTGTATTGCATAAGGCTACCTTCCTGCCTTCCAAGACTAAGCATTGTCTCCATTTAGCATCATCTGTATAAGGCTACCTTTCTGCCTTCCGAGACTAAGCGTTGTCTCCATCTGCATTATCTGTATTACATAAGGCTACCTTCCTGCCTTCTGAGACTAAGCGTTGTCTCCATTTAGCATCATCTGCATAAGGGTACCTTCCTGCCTTCCGAGACTAAGCGTTGTCTCCATCTGCATTATCTGCATTGCATAAGGCTACCTTCCTGCCTTCCGAGACTAAGCGTTGTCTCCATTTAGCATCATCTGCATAAGGGTACCTTCCTGCCTTCCGAGACTAAGCGTTGTCTCCATTTAGCATCATCTGCATAAGGGTACCTTCCTGCCTTCCGAGACTAAGCGTTGTCTCCATTTAGCATCATCTGCATAAGGGTACCTTCCTGCCTTCCGAGACTAAGCGTTGTCTCCATTTAGCATCATCTGCATAAGGGTACCTTCCTGCCTTCCGAGACTAAGCGTTGTCTCCATTTAGCATCATCTGCATAAGGGTACCTTCCTGCCTTCCGAGACTAAGCGTTGTCTCCATTTAGCATCATCTGCATAAGGGTACCTTCCTGCCTTCCGAGACTAAGCGTTGTCTCCATTTAGCATCATCTGCATAAGGGTACCTTCCTGCCTTCCGAGACTAAGCGTTGTCTCCATTTAGCATCATCTGCATAAGGGTACCTTCCTGCCTTCCGAGACTAAGCGTTGTCTCCATTTAGCATCATCTGCATAAGGGTACCTTCCTGCCTTCCGAGACTAAGCGTTGTCTCCATTTAGCATCATCTGCATAAGGGTACCTTCCTGCCTTCCGAGACTAAGCGTTGTCTCCATTTAGCATCATCTGCATAAGGGTACCTTCCTGCCTTCCGAGACTAAGCGTTGTCTCCATTTAGCATCATCTGCATAAGGGTACCTTCCTGCCTTCCGAGACTAAGCGTTGTCTCCATTTAGCATCATCTGCATAAGGGTACCTTCCTGCCTTCCGAGACTAAGCGTTGTCTCCATTTAGCATCATCTGCATAAGGGTACCTTCCTGCCTTCCGAGACTAAGCGTTGTCTCCATCCTGCATTATCGGCATAAGGCTACCCTTTCTGCCTTCCGAGGTTAAGTTCTACCTCCACTTGCATGGCTGAAATACCGCCACCTTATCTTTCTTGCATGGCTGAAATACCGCCACTTTCATTTACATCTTACAAATCAGCTGAAATATAGCCATTTTACTTATCATATCGGCTGGAATATCGCCGCACTGCATTTAAATTTTTCTATCGGCTGAAATATCGTCATTTTACTTATCATATTGGCTGGAATATCACCGCACTTCATTTAAATTTTTCTGTTGGCTAAAATATCATTACGCTTTGGTGTCGGCTGTAATACCGCCAAATATTGCATTTCATGGGCTAAAATATCGCCAAACTATCTAAAGGCGTCATCATTCGAAGGCACCATCTTCATAGCACGGGAACACCATGCCATGGCCTAAGGATCCCACTCTATATCTTGCCCATCATTATTCAAAGGCATCATGGTTCAGAGGCACCATTATCATAGCCCGAGACATCATTTCATAGCCTACGAATCCTTCAATTTTGCGCTTCATGGCCCAGGACATCATGGTCTGAGGACGTCATCCTAACCGTCCAAAGACAGCATTCATGGTCCGATGGGAACTTGCATCATGTTTAAGTTTATGCACAATATACACATGTATTGCTCACTTGCAGGTACACCGACTAGCAATGCTCGTCTCAGCAGGAGTGACTCCGTTCCGTTTCTCGCAACCGATTAACTTCAAAATGCCTTTTGTTTCCGAGTGTCGCGTCCGTCCTTTCAAACCTCCATCGGCATGTTCCGTCAACGGTTCCTGAACTTCATACGGCCTGATTCCTGTAAGACCAGGGATATGTAGGCAGCTCAAAAACTAGAGCTCGGTCAAACTCTTCCCAAGACGCCGCTTCCGATCAAAATTGGTCATCATATCTTTACACGACAACTCTTTCATCCTTCACGGGTAAAGAGGGGCAGCTGTTGATACCCAATTTTTCTCTATGTATTTTATACACCCAATTCTCAAAATAGTATATTCATGCATATATAAGCATTCCCAAGAGTTTTGGTATTTTTCCCTATTTTATAAAGTTCTTAGAATCAATTTGTTGTCTATTTTAATGGTTCAAAATTCAATAATTATTTTCTGACTATCATTATTGGCGAATAATTTATTTTATTCTCATATTTACACCAAAATATAATTAAGGTAATATTTAAACATTTTTACAAAATTGCTCGTTATTTTTAAAAGCTAATTGCATATAAATGCAATTATAGCCTATTCTATGATTAATAGTGTTTTATAATTTTAAAATTAGTTCTAATGTTTTTTAATTAATAAATATGTATTATTAATTGGTTCAGCATCTTCAATTTTCTTTTAAAATTATTTTTACTATTTTTATAAAATAACAGAGGGAAAACTGGCTATTTCAATTTTGGCCACATTTCATTTCAATTATAGCCTCAATTTCGGCCCCCAAATCGATGACCCAATTCAATTTTTTACCCGACCCCTGACCCATTATTTTGACCCGTTCGTTCGTATCTTTAAATCCTGGCCGTTGATCATTTTGATCAACGGCCCTCATTCATACTTACCCTTTTAATTCTACCCAACCCAACCCTAATCTCATTTCTCTCGTGTAGCCACCTCTGAACCCTCCCCTTCTCTCAAACACTCTCTAACACTCGAAACCCTAGCCGCCTCTATCGTCTTCTCCGACCAGTTCTCGCCGGAGTCTATGGCTTCTCAGGCCATGGACGGCCTGTGCTCACCTCCCTTCACCCTAAATCATGGTTGTTCAAGGCTTTCGAGGTTCAACCTCAACGATGTCTATTCAGATCCTCCGCCGATTTGTATTCTTGTGGCTTCTCCGGCTCCAGCTCCGTTCCGACATGTTCGAGCCTCAAGAGCTTAGATATGGCTCAGATTTACTCCAGGCCAGATCCTTTCCAAGCCTTCTCGTTTCTAGGGTTTCTGAGAAACCCTAAAAGCTGTTCGAGTTTCCTTCTTTCTTTATTTTCTTAGATCTGTGATAGATCTGTGGTATACTCAAAGTTTCAAAGCTTTTTCCCAAATTTCTCATTTCAAAATTTGTCTGTTCAATTTAGGGTTTTCAAAATCTTAAAACGGTTTCTGTTTCTTCTTCTTCTTTTTCTTTGTGTGAATCTATCTCTATATGCCTTGTTTTATGAGTTTTTCTCTTCCCTCGCATGTCTTCTCTTATGTTCTTATGTTTTGCCTTTATTATGCATGTTCTTCTACTTGTGCTCTGTTATCTCTTCTACTAGTTCCTACATCATGCTTTTACATGTCTATCCTATGTGTTCCTTTACTATTTTCTTACTAAGCTTCTTGTTTGCCATTACCGAACCAGTGTTTGAGTTCTAAACCTATTTCATCTACTATTCCTAAGTTCTATGCCACCTCTTTTCTCTCCTGAACTTGCTTGAGTTTTGAGCTTTTCTTAAACTTTTTCTTCATTATTTTTTCACTATGTTGATTCGAACTTGCTATTGTATCTGTGTGCTCTGAAAGAGACCTTGAGTCTATTTCAATGATTTGCCTTCTCCTTTCTGTACCCTACTTGAATTGAAACCCTAGGGTTTGGGATTTTTGCGAGTTTTGGGTTCTGTGCTGGGACTAGGGTTCGATTTAGGACCCCGGGCTCTCTCAAACTCATGCTGAGTCTATAAACTGAGTTGGAACTTTCCTTTTCTTATGATTTTGAAACTGTCTATGACAATCTTTTCTTTCTTGTTTGACACTTGTGTGCTTATATATGAGGGTTTTTCTTTCAAAAGGGTTCTGCCAACTTGTAATTGATTCCAATTTCCTTTTAATAAGGCTCGATTGATTTGTTACTGATTTTTCCAATTGAACTTTTCCTCACCCTTTTTCTGACTAAGTTCATTCGAACAGAGCTTTCAATTTACTGGCTGTTTGATTGATCTACTTGCCTTATTTCTCACAAATCATGTACCATAGGATTCTTGCCTTAAATAAACTCGGTGTATTTACCCGTGTTACGATACTTTGGAAAGATTTTTAATTGTTTCTCTTTCCTTAATTATCCCATGCCTGTTTGAAATCAAATCCCTTAACCAAAGGGAAATCCTATGTGATTGATTGAAAACTATTTTCTTACCTCTTTTCTTACTTGTCTTCTTCACTATAAAAAGGGACTACTCTTTCTGCTCTTACACACTTCGGGATTCAAAAAAAACATTACAGACCTCACAAACACTTCTCACAACTACACACGACAAAATTGCAATACTTTCTCTACTATTACTTTCTCTACTTCTAATACTGAGCACTCTGCTCCTCTTCTCTTTTACTGTCTAAAGCATTCTTGAGTTCCTTTGAACTCTCAAGTATTTGCTAAAGAACTTGAGTGTGCTCCTGCTGACTTCTGGCTGTTTACTTGCTCTTATTGTCCTGTTATTCTAGTGTTTGCAGCTGGTATGTCACTCTTAATTAAATACTGCCCCTCCACTATGTGATTACTTTACTTCTAGCCTGTTATGCTTTCTTGCACTATGCATTTACATCCTAGTCTGTTATGCTTTCTTTTCTTTATGTTTCTGCACTCCTAGTCTGTTATGCTTTCTTTCTTTCCTTGTGTTTCTGTAAATGCTTCTCTATGTGAGTCCCTTCCCTTTAACACATTTCCTTTACTTGTATCTCTTCTTTGATCACAAAAACTATTTCCTTCCAAATTTCAGCACTTCTAAATCCTTTTCACATTCTTATTTGTAACCATTTCCAATGTTTGCAATGCTTGTTTGTTTATTTGTTTACTTGCATTTAAAGTCACAATTGTAGCATGGCTGGGAACCACACTAGTGGATCTTGGGGGGTGCCTAACACCTTCCCCTCGAGATAACTTCAAGCTCTTACCCGAACTCTGGTTTTCTATCTTTACTTCTTTTAAATTGTCCTAATGCCCTATAATCATTAGGTGGCGACTCTCCAAACTCTCAAAACCCAATTCCCAAAGTGGGAAAAGAGTTGTCATCCCAAATGTCGTGAACCCGATTTCGCTCTTTAGGGAAAAAGGCGGCGTCGACAATGACATATTTTTCCATTCTTGTTGTTTTGAAGTTGTATATATGTTCCGTGGAGCCTTGAGTTTTTTGTTGTTGTGAAATTAATTAATTTTGTTGTATCTTTGGAATTTATTGTGGCCTATGGGTAGTTTTTGATATGAATTATTGTATGGTATTGTTGTGATAATACTCCGTGTAAATTATTGTGTAATTTGAGTATCTATTATGAGGAGATAAGGGTGGCATTCCATTTTTGATATTACGTGGGTATAAGGGTGGCACTTCACTGTGATTATATGTGTTGGGATGTTGTCTGGGAGGAGTGATAAGGGTGGCTATTGTACGGAGCGATAAGGGAGGCTATTATACAGAGTGATAGGGGAGGCTATTATAGGAGCGATAAGGGTGGCTATTGTTAGGAAGGATATCTGATGATGTGGGGTATTTTGTTGGTAATTGTTAAGTTGTATTATGAATTCCTTGTCGTGTTCTTGTATATATTCTCACTGTTGATGTTGTACTTGTTGTGGTGGTGCACAAGGTTTCTACCATGTGATAGTTGATATTGTGATGCACGAGGTTTCTGCCGTGTGATTGTTGATATTGTGATGCACGAGGTTTCAACCGTGCGATTAATGATATTGTGATGCACGAGGTTTCTGTCGTGCGGTTAATGAAATTATGAGCCTGTGAATATTGTCGGGCGGATTATGATATGTGCACGATGTGCCGGGGAAATATGATGAATTTATTTTTGGCACATGAGTAGTCCATGCAATTGTGATAGAAATATTAGCACAAGGTGCTGTGGAAATATGAAAATAGGCTGAGACCCCGTATTTTTTATTTGAAATGAGGTGTCACATGGTGACTTTTATTTGAAAGAATTATATTCAAAAAATATTAGTTGAAAGAACTTTTATTAGAAAGATACTTATTTGAATGAATTATATTCGGAAGATATTTGTTTGAAAGGATTATATTAGAAAGATATTTATTTGAAGGAAGTATATTCGAAATATATTTATCGAAATATATTCTATCCTAAAGATTACTATTGGGAAGATTTATAGGTAAAAGTCTTATTTTGAAGAATTTGATTAATTGGTCGTACTTGTATTCATTATTTGATGAGAAACATATATGGTGTTCTTGTTGCATGTTGTTTATATCACTGGTTGTTTATTATTGCCATCATTGTTATTTGTTTCCTATTATTTTTCTATGCTATATTGCACAGGTTATTAGACTAGTGAGTGTCTTGACTATACCTCGTCACTTCTCCACTGAGGTTAGTTTTCATACTTATTAGGTACCGCTGTGGTGTACTAATACTACACTTCTGTACATTTTTTATATACAAAACTAGGTATTGGAGATTTAGGACTCACACAGACTTAGAGTGTGATCGCAAGGATTCCAGGTAGAGCTGCTTGGTCGTCGCAGTCCCTTGGAGCTTTTCCCTCTTATCATACTGTCAATTGTTATTCGAGCAGTAATGTATATTTAATTTCCTTTAGATCATTTCATGTATTCACTTGAGTTCTGACTCAGTACAACCAGTCTTGGGAAGTTGTTATAACTATTTTCGTTGTTGGTTTCGACACTTGTTTCTATTTATAATAATAAAAAATGGCTTGAATTGTTATGAAAATCTGTGAAAAATAATAAATTTTGGCTTTAAAATGAATTAAGTTGACTTCGGTTAATATTTTGGGTAAAAGGACCCAGAACCGTGATTTGACAGTCCCGGAGGGTCCGTAGAAAAATATGGGACTTGGGCGTATGCCCGGAATCGAATTTCGAGGTCCCAAGCCCGAGAAATAAATTTTTAAAGTATTATTTTCTAAACTTATTTATGAGTTTTGGAAATAAATATGATTAAAACTTGATGGTATCAGGACCGTATTTTGGTTCTGGCGTCCGGTACAGATCTTATATGTGATTTAAGATAAGTATGTGAAATTTGGTAAGAAACGGACTTAAAACGACATGAATTGGATCATTTTTGAGAAAATTCGCAAATTAGAAGTTCTTAAGAAATTTCATGATTTTGATGCTAATTTCATAGTGGTTGATATTATTTTAGTGATTTGAATGCACGAGTGAGTCCATATGATGTTTTTAGGTTGGTGTGCATGTTAGGTTTGGAGTCTCGAGGGCTCGGGTGAGTTTTGGATAGGCCACGGGGTGAAATTGGACTTATGATCAAGTGCCGATATCTGGTATTTTGCCCAGGCCTCTGGTCTCGCAATTGGGAGACCAGGCTTCGCAATTGCGAAGTTTTCAGGCTTTGTAATTGAGACACAGGCCTCGCAAATGCGAACCAAGCCTGGGCTGGCCCTTTTCGCAAATGCGAAATATTGGTGGGAATTGCGAAAGTCCCTTTTTCGCAAATGAGCCAGGTTCTGAACATGTATCATACTGAGTCATACCAAGAAAGTCTGAGAGAGAGTGGTATAAATGAGAGTGCGAAGGACGGTGTCTATTTCAGACAACCAGTTCGGGTTCATGCCAGGGCGATCTACCACAGAAGTTATCCACCTTATTAGGAGGATGGTGGAACAATACAGGGATAAGAAGAAGGATCTCCACATGGTGTTTATCGATCTAGAGAAAGCGTATGACAGGGTTCCTAGGGAGGTCTTATGGAGATGCTTAGAGGTTAAAGGGGTCCCAGTTGCCTACATTAGGGTGATTAAAGACATGTATGATGGAGCTAAGACTCGGGTTAGGACAGTAGGAGGCAACTCTGAGCACTTTCTGGTTGTTACAAGGTTGCACTAAGGTTCTGCGTTCAGCCCTTTCCTATTTTCCCTAGTGATGGATGCCATAACGCATAATATTCAAGGGGAGGTGCCATGGTGTATGCTATTTGCTAATGATATAGTCCTAATTGACGAGACAAGACGCGGCATCAACGAGAGGCTAGAGGTTTGGAGACAAGCCCTTGGGTCTAAAGGTTTCAGGTTGAGCAGGGCGAAGACGGAATATCTCAAGTGCAAGTTTGGGTCCGAGTCGACGGACGCGGGAGTGGGAGTGAGGCTTGACTCCCAAGTCACCCCTCAGAGGGGCAGTTTCAAGTACCTTGGGTCAGTTATTCAGGGGACCGGGGAGATCGACGAGGATGTCACACACCATATAGGGGTGGGGTGGATGAAGTGGAGGTTAGCAACGGGAGTCCTGTGTGACAAGAAAGTGCCACAATTACTAAAAGGTAAGTTTTATTGAGCATTGGTTAGACCTGCAATGTTGTATGGGACCGAGTGTTGGCCGGTTAAGAACTCACACATCCAGAAGATGCAAGTAGCAGAGATGAGGATGTTGAGGTGGATGTGTGCGCATACAATTATGGATAAGATTAGGAATGAAGTTATTCGAGAGATGGTGGGTGTGGCTCCCATGGAGGATAAGATGCGGGAAGCAAGACTTAGATGGTTCAGACACATTCAGAGGAGGAGCATTGATGCACTAGTGAGAATTTGTGAGCGACTGGCGGTGCTGGGCACGAGGAGAGGTAGAGGGAGACCTAAGAAGTATTGGAGAGAGGTGATCAGGCAGGACATGACGCGACTTAGGATTACTGAGGACATGGCCCTTGACAGGGGATTGTGGAGGTCAAGCATTAAAGTTTTAGGTTAGGGGAAAGTTGGGAATATTTCTACAGCGTGCTAGAGTGAGACTAGACAGATAGCAGTTAGGCTAAGGATGCTACGGATCAGCTACTGATGCAGGGCTTTATATTCTAGATATTAGTATGTTGTCCTCTTTCTCGTATTTCTTATATTCCTTATATGGTTGTTATTTTATTATTTATGTTATTTTATGTTATGTTGTGTATTTTATATTATTCATTATGAGTCTATTGCTAGTATTAATATATCGCAACTTGTTTCTGTCACTTGTTTCCTTCTTGAGCCGAGGGTCACCTAGAAATAGCCTCTCTGCCCCTCGGGATAAGGGTAAGGTATGCGTACATATTACCCTCCCCAGACCCCACCTGTGGGAATACACTGGGTTGTTGTTGTTGTTGTCTTCACAAATGCGAAGAGAGGACCTGGCAGCCTGAGTCGCAAATGCGACTATTTTATCGCAAATGCGATAATAGTTGGAAAGCTGAGTGGGTCATAAATGTGAAAGTCCAAATTTCTGAAGGTTTCGCAATTGCGAACCCTGGTCGCAATTGTGACATCAGAGACCTATAAAATCACACTTAGACGAATTTTTAACCCATTTTCATATCTTCTCAAAACATAAACACTCTAGGCCGATTTTTCAAAGGCATCTTCTTCTCCAAATCAATTGTAAGTCGTTTTTAACTAGTTTTCATCAATCCTTAACATCTTTTAACATGATTTCAACTCAAAATCAATGATTTTCATGGGGGAAATTGGGTGTTTTGGGTAGAACCTAAGTTTCTCAAAAATTGGGAATTTGGACCTCGATTTGAGGTCGGATTTCAAAACAAATTATATATTTGGGTTCCTGGGGGAATGGGTAATCGAGTTTTGGTTCGAACCTTGAGTTTCGACCATGTGGGCCGGGGGCAATTTTTGACTTTTTAAAACTTTGGAAAACTCAATTTCATACATTGGGGTTGATTCATTTAGCATTTATTGATATAATCAAGTAACTTGTGACTAGATACGAGCGAATTGGTGGTAGAATCGAGGGTTAAAGCGACAGTTGAGACGTGAATTGTGTTCGTGGAACCGAGGTAAGTGTTCTATCTAACCTTAGTTTGAGGGATTATGAATCGAGTCCTATTTGCTATGAGGTAATTGTTGAGTACGACATATAGGCATGGTGACGAGTATCTATACGTTAGTGTCTAGCATGAGTCTTATAATATGATTACCATGACTTTGTTGTATTATTCATACATTGGTAATGATTTCTATTTGTTGGACCAAGTTCGTGGAAGTAATTGTGATGTTTGATCATTGATGAGCGTTGGCTCAAGTTGTATAACAAATTGTGAAAGTATGAGTGGTAATTGAACCCTTTAGAGCATTGGCTCAAGCTATAAAGTGAGTTGTGAAGTAAAAGTGAAAGAAAAGAAAAGAATCACTATATTGAACCCCTTGTTGGGATATTGTTGATTGTTTTGAGGTTGTCCCTTGTCGTGACTTGTTGTTGAATTATTGTTCCCTTGCCGGGATTCTTATTGTAATTTTATTCATTTCCTTGCCTTATTATTTGTGATTGTTTTTTGGTTAAGGAAGAGAGTTAAAGCACGAAGGGTGGTTCCGTGCATTGTTTTGGTAAGAGTGTGTTAAAGCACGAAGGGTGATGCCGTGTATGATTTGTGAGGAAAAAGTGTAAAGCACGAAAGGTGATGTCATGTCGCACTATGTACCATTTCGTGCTAATTATATTGATTATATGGTAAGGATGAGAGTAAAAGCAGGAAGGGTGATCCGTTCACATTTTCATTACTTGATTGCTTGATGAGGACGAGAGTAAAAGCACGAAGGGTGATGTCGTGCACTTATCGATTTTGGATCTTTTGTTGATATTTGTGATATGTTGTTTCTTTCATTTTTGTTGTCTTTCTATTCTAATCTGATGATTCCCCCTCTGCATGTTACCCCTCCCATAATTGACTGTATTTTACTATTCTTCTCTTTCCTCTAAATAGTTGAATTGCACGGGATTATTTGGTAGTCTGGTCCTAGCCTCGTCACTACTTCGCCGGGGTTAATCTTGCCACTTACCAGCGCATGGGGTCGATTGTGCTGATACTACACTCTGCACTATATGCACATCCCGGAGCAACTTTTAGACCATAGATTAGGTATCTACCTTCCGTCCACGCGAACATCCAAGGTAGACCTGCAGGCGTCCGCAGGCCCTGGAGTCTCCCTCTATCCCTTTATTCCTATTTTGTTTTCTTAAATTCAGAAACAGTGTATCGGTTGTTTTTAAGACTTTGTATGTAGTATTTTTGGATCGTTTGTGAAACTGTGACACCAATTCTAGTTAGTTGAGGTTCAAACAGTTATTTTTTATATACGTTCAGATATTCTACTACTTTTCTTCTGCTTATTTTATATCTTTCTACTATTTTCACGTTATTGCTTTTAATTGTTAAAGAGTATAAAATGGGTAAAAAGGTAATTTGTTAACTATTCGGGTTGCCTAGCTCACATTAGTAGGCGCCATCACGACTCCCGAGGGTGGAAAATTCGGGTCGTGACAAGTTGGTATCAGAGCTCTAGGTTACATGGGTCTCACAGTTCACAGACAAGCTTAGTAGAGTCTAAGGGATCAGTGCGGAGACGTCTGTATTTATACCCCAGAGGCTACAGAGTTAGGAAAATTTCACATCTATTCTTTCTTGTCGTTCGGTTTGTTTTCTCAATACTGATTGAATTTCTATTCTGTTCTCTCGCAGATGCCGAGAACGCACGCTTCCTTATCCGCTGACCAGCAGCCCGAGCCCCCAGCAGTAGATCCCACGAGGGGCAGAGGGCGAGGGTGAGGCTGTGGTAGCTGCCCAGGTAGGGGCAATGCTCAACCTAGAGCAGCAGCACCAGCAGTGGAGCCTCAAGTTGACTTTGATGATGAGGTTCCGGCCCCAACAGTTCATGTAGGCCCAGCTCAGGTCCTAAAGGGGTTTATTGCTACGTAGTACTCCAGGATGCTCTGGTCCATCTAGTGGGCCTTATGGAAAGTGTCACCTAGGAAGGCTTGCTTCCTGTAGCACCAACCGTCTCTCAGGCCGGAGGAAGAGCCCAAACATCTACTACTCGCACTCCGAAGCAGGTAGCTCCCTAGTTTCAGGCTTAAGTAGTTCAATCAGTTGGAGTAGTTTAGCCGGGTGTTATAAACCAGATCGGTGATGGAACAGCTATATCTGTTGATGCTTTGTGGATATTTGATAGGTTTACCAAGCTCTTCACTACTACGTTTAGCGGTGCATCTTCTGAGGATCCCCAGGATTATCTAGACAGCTATCATGAGGTTCTTAGGAACATGGGGATAGTGGAGACCAATGAGGTCGATATCTGGATCCGCCAAGACTTGCTGGAGAGATTATTGCTTGGCTAGACCAACCGGATCACCAGCTTTGACTTGGAAGCAGTTTACTCAGCTATTTCTGGAGAAGTTTTCCCTATCACTCATAGAGAGGCCTATCGGAAGCAGTTTGAGCGTCTCTAGCAGGGTTTTATGACTGTTACTCAGTATGAGACCAGATTCATCGACTTGGCTTGTCATGCTCTTATCATACTTCCTACCGAGAGAGAGGGTGGGGAGGTTCATTGATGGGCTTATTTAGCCGATTCGACTTCAGATGTCTAGGGAGACTGGGAGTGAGATTATTTTCCAGGAGGCGGCCAATGTGTCCAGGAAAGTGGAGATGGTTCTGTCGCATGGAGGTGGTCATGGTTCGGACAAGAGGCCTCGTCATTCAGGTAGATTTAATTGTGCCTCGTCTGGAGGTAGGGATTCGTATGGTAGAGGACATCCTTCTAGGCCTTTTCAGTCAACACTTTAGGTTTCCCACGGTGCTTCAGGTGGCCGTGGTTCTCATATGCAGTATTCAAATCAGCAATCCTACAGTGCACCACCAGCTCGTATCAGCTAAGGAGAGCAGAATAAGGTGAAGTTGGATACCGCTCATCAAGAGCTTGGTTAAGTGTCCAAGACCGTATGCCTTGCTGGTTGGATCTGAATCTGCTCTATAGTTATCTAATCTCTTTCTTTTTCCTACCTCCCCTACGAAGGGAAGTACAAAGGAAGCTGCTTCGAAGTTGAAGGGGCTCGTCCATTCACTATATGTCTGTAATTTCATACATAAAGAGGAAGATTAAAAA
>MU725824.1:52279-88160 GCA_026770625.1 Nicotiana glauca
CCTTGTCTTTTATATTCCGCACTATCAGAAATTTAGACAGTTTATGTAGTAGGATATAATTCTATTCTATAGAGGCTCATATTCGTGACACCGGGTCCTAGTTGGGCTGTTTCGGTATTTTGCCAGATTTTTAGTATTTTTACCATTATTTCAGACTTTGACTTAAATAGCTTTATCTTTATTTGTTTAAATAATTGGGGTAATTGTTATAAATGGTCGGGCTTGCCTAGTAGTGTGCTGGGCGCCATCACGACCGGGTTTGTGTCATGACACAAGCCACTCGAATAACCAGTAAAAATAGGGCGTTTAGCTCAAAATATCATTTGTAGTATCAAAATTGAGTAAATAAGGCTGAGTTAGGAAATCACTAAAATACAGCATGACTGAATACAATTATTAAGTCAAAATAGTGAGGGAAAGTAATAAAAAGCCCCATAAGGGTCCAAAACAGTTGGCACAAGGCCCGAATATGGCATTCCGCCCAAAACATAGCAATACTTCTCAAAAATACAATGATATCAAACAGCTTTCAATCAAATATGCGACTTAACAGTCATACGTGATGGACTAAGTGTCGATGCCCCCTTTTTCTTGCAAAATCAGGTTTATGACATTTTGGGCAGACAACTCGTTTCCTTTTGGGAATAGGGTTTGAATTGAAGTGTCGCCACCTAATGATTAAGTGCATTAGGACACTAAGAAGAATTTTAATTTAGAAAACAAGAGATTGGGTATGTGCTTGAAATTATCTCTAGGGGAAGGTATTAGGCATCCCTCAAGATCCACTAGTGTGGTTCCTGGCCATGCTATAATTGTGACTTTAAGTGCAAGCAACTGAAGTAAAGAAGTTAAAGAAAATAAACAAGTAAGAACACTCCGTACAACACCCGGTAACCGTTTATACACGTGGTGTTATCGCGTGGTCATCATATCCATATTCTACCCTTCCCACCCCGCTAAGGTGTTTAAAATGCGTGTGTTGGTCACAAAGCTTATGGCTTGCTATTACCCCTCCCGTTCTATAAGTCCTGGAGGGTATTTAGGACTACTAATCCTACAAGGTGAGTACTAGGCTGAACCCCTAGGTTTTAAAGGATAAAATTCTAAACGACAAGTAGAGAAACAATTAGGACTTGCACATATAGGGTGCACATAAACGGTTGTATGGCTCATATATCCCTCCACAAATAAGGCATGTAAATAGCACGTCTCAAACACAATGAAAGTCTCATATTCAGAACCTAAACGTGAATTCTAGATGTGAAAACAGTGGTAAATAGCAGGTTTTAATGAGTTTTAGCAGAAGGAACGAGCGATTAAGAAAAAAGTAGTTTGTAGGCAAGGCAGGAATTTCAAGTGTGAAGACAGTAGCAACCAGCAGGATCTAATGAATTTCAGAAAAATGACTGATTGGTGTGAAAGTCATTTTTGTAATAAACAGGCGGTGCATAAATAATTGAGTTTTGATTTTTAGCAAACATTAGGCCTAAGGTTTGCCTAGGCATCTTATTTTACGAAATCAGTGAAATGCAGGTCTTTAAACTTGGTTTTAAAAGACATGTGATGAGAATGAAAATCTTATAGGCATGGTCTCTAAGAATGCAAAGATAGCATATTGAAGATGTAGCCGGTTTTAGGTTTTTAGGAAGTGGATGCAGAAAAAAATATTTTTAGTAGTTGCAACACATTTTCAATGGGATTATTAACTACCCATAAGATATAGGAGTTCGATTTTTATTTAATTATTGAGCCTAACGCATGGTTTTTAGGCGTCCAATTGAGTACTTAGCCCAAATTTTAAAATATAGACATGCTGAAAACAAATCCTAAAATATGTGGTTTCTAATGCAAATAACGATAATACACCAAAGAACAGGATATCTACATATGAGTTATCCATGTGGAGATAGCATTATTTAAAAAAATAGTTATTTAGTATTATTTCTAATGAAGCATGTAGTTAACATCGTTAATATCTAACGTGGATCCCTAAATGAACATGGATGTGATGAGATGCATACATGAATAGACCTAAGAAAACATGATATCTAATGCAAACATGTACTATGCATGATCTCTTTTTCACACAAAGGTGAAATAAATCCTAATGTATGTTTTCTACCCAAAATTATACTAAGTATGCATTATCCCCACCCTTTTCACTATCCAGCCCTGAAGTGTTTTACAAATAATTATTACAAACCAATATTTTCTAAATTGCACAACTCAATAAAAGAAAAATCAAGAAGCTATACTATAAAAGGCCTAACAGTAGGCCCAAAGTACCAGATCCGCTTGTCATATGACATGGCCTTCCAACCCAAGTGTGTCATAGTCTCTAAGGACCTCAAAAGATCCTGGACAGTGCTCACACCCAGGTACCCTAGCCAACGATGAGTAAGTGCAGTGTAGAAGGCTAGCCTTGTGTGTCAGAGTTCAATGGGTACTAAGAGGTCCCCAAGGCAATGCTCACTCGAAGGGGGTAAAACCTAGAGTCTAAGAGTAGTGGGGAAGTGCTTGGAGTTTAAAGAGAATTTAAGTTTGAAAAGAGTAATTGAGACAACAGTTTTGAAAAGATAATTTCAGAAAATGATGAAGGATTTTGGTAAAACAGTTTATCACAGAGAGAGGCAATACCACTGCAGCCAGCAGGTAAAGAACTCATGAAAGAGCAAACAAAAATAGGGGTAAGGGAATGGGGACAGATAACTTTGATATTATCGTTTAGATAGAGTTATAGTTATCACATAGTTACCACATATTTGTCACATAATAGAACATATTAATAGGATCAGGATTACTTAATACTTAAGTAGCAAGAGAGGCAGGTTTTAAGCATATAATTAGAGAAAGTAACAACAATAAGGTCAGGGTGAGAAATAGCAACCCATGAACACATAATCATACTAGAGTCTCAGAATGAACTGAAGACATATCAGACTCAAAGAAAGGGAGGGATAAGGGTGTATTAATGACATAATTACAAGGAACCATATGGAAAACAAGATACACATTTAGACTTAACAAAAGGGGAAGACATGATAGGGGTTAAACTAGTTACATGGTAAGCAGAGGAACCAAATGATGAAACACATAAGGAAAAGTAAGTAAGTGAACAAAAACTGGAGCATATTGTGCGTAGGTGCTATAAATTTAAATTAGAAAAAACATACCAGTTAGATAATAGAGAGCAGCAAAGTTTTGGAGATAGCACAGTAGTAGCAGTATACATGACAAAGAGAGCAGCAATAGAACAGTAATATGCAAGATGAGAGCAGCAGTAGTATGCAAAAGCACAAGAGTGGTAGAGATTACTAGGTCTTAGATGTGTTTGTTTGATCAGTGATCTCAATGTCAATCTATGTGTGTGTATGTCAGTATCTTTGTTCGTGTGCATCTCATTGTGTTTGTAAAGAGGAAAGACAGGTCTTTATATAGTTTTGAAAACAAGCAGTACATAGGCAAAGAGTGCACATATATGGAAATAGCAATCAATCGGTGTCAATTAAGACAACTGGACTCCTTTATTTAAGGAGTCTAGTTCAAACGGTTAGTCAAGGCAGAATAAGAAAAAGAAATCAGTTCAGTAAGGCTGATTAGGGCAAAGAAACCACATAGTGCATAAACAAGGCCAAATACATAGTGGGTAATTAAGGAAAGTTGAAATAATAGTGTATTTATAAAGTAAAAATAGGGCATCAGTTTGAAAATCAACCAAGAGAATCCCGGATCCAATTGTAATCACAGGGAATCCAAAGTTATTAAGGAAAGCATCACATAAATATAGAAATAATTCAAACATTGGTATTACAGAAAGAATACACAAGATCATATATTTAAGAAAAACATCTCAAGCATAGGATTTATTTTTTTTACACAAAAGGATCAGCACAAATCATCAAGTAAACAGCCAGTAGGGTAAAGGTCAGAATTATCAAGCATTTAAATAGCAGTCACATGATTAACAGGGGGAGATATTCATAGAAATCAACAGGAAAAGGTCATAGTAGTGAACTAAACAGGAGTCACAGAGAACACATGAGTGCACACAATTGAGTAACAAACGTATACACACAATAAAGATTAACCTAAAAATTGGGGTTTCAGCATAACAATCAAGGCAATAAGAAAGCATAAAATAATTGCTTAAACACAGTAGAGACGTTTAAAAATCAAAGGAAAACTGTTTTGAGAACAGGGTCGAGAAACCCTAGTTCTTGAAATTGTTAACAACAAATTTTTTTGGAGAAAAACATGAAGAAACTTCATAGAACCATAAATATAGAACGGATCTTAAAAGAAAACCCAAAATACAGAGGACTAGGGTTTCGTGGAACCCAGAAAAGAGGGCAAACCTCATGAACGGCATAGATTTAGCCGGAGATACTGCAAACTTACTCAAACGGCCGGGGGTTGGCCGAAAAATGACAAGAGACCCATAGGAGGTGAGTGAACCGCTCCAGGTTCATCTGAAGAGCCTAGGATATCACTAAGTGGTTTAGAAGCGGGTAGATGACCATGAGATAGTGATGAGCCATAGGTTCCGATGCGAAAACCGATCGGAGAAGGTGAACAAACCCCATCGGAGGGGAGAAGCCAAGGGGGCTTCTAGAGAGTAACAGAGACATAGAGAGAGATGACAAGTCTCGAATATGAGACGAGGGGAAAGGGGTAGGTGAGGTTTTAATTATGGAAAGGGGGATATGGGCCATTGATCTTATTTGATCAAGGGCTCATATTAGTTCGGAATTAGGCCGGGTTAATTTAGGTATTGGGCTGGGGTGGATTTGGTTGGGTCTTGGTTTAATTAAATCTGATAGGTTGGGGTTAAAATTGTCTAGGTTTTAAATAGGAAATAGGCCAAATGTTAAATACCCATTTTAAATAAAATAATTAATTAGTTAAAATAGCTAATAAATGAAATTAAGACCAAATAATTGAAATTGAGATGATTAACTAGCATAAAAATATAAAATGGAACGTTATGGATTTTAAAACGATATAAATGTATATTTATATTGTTATTGCAAAAATTGTTAAAATTAGCTAAATAGTGCCAATATTGGCTAATTTGGAAAATAATCGAATTCTAATGGGATATATCGAGTAATAAACATTTTGAAATTATTTTGACATCATTTATGCATAACTATGAATAATTATGGAACATAAATTATTAAATAAATAGGAAATAATTTGATAAAAATACGAAAAATTATGAAAAAAATTATTATTTATTATAAAAAGGGATTTTGAAGGCATATATACGAGTTTGAAAATAGTTTGGGAAAAATTGGGTATCAACAGCTGCCCCTTTTTACCCGGGAAGGATGAAAGAGTTGTCGGGTAAAGATATGATGGCCAATTTTGACCGAATGGAACTACGTGAGAGAATTAGGCTGCACCCTAGCTTTTGAGCTACCTACATATCCCTGGTTTTACAGGAATTAGGTCGTATATAGTTCCGAAATCACTAGCGGAGTATGCTGGTGGAGATCTTTCAAGAACGGACGCGATATTCAAGTTTGGGATGGATGGTTGGGGTCTAATAGGGCTACGGGAACCGGAGCGGGATCACTTCTGCCAAGATTGTCGTTGCTTGCTGGTTTACCTGCAAATAAACAATACGCGCATATATTGTGCATAAATTTAAACACGATGCAAGTTCCCGTCGAACCATGAATGATGTCTTTGGACATTTAGGATGACGTCTAAGGACCATGATGTCCTGGGCCATGAAGCGTATAATAAAGGATTCGCAAGCCATGAAATGATGCTCTCGTACTATGAGGATGATGCCTCTGAGTTATGATGCCTTTGACTAATGCTATGCAAGAGATAAAAAGGGTCATCAGGCCATGGCATGGCGTTCTCGAGTTATGAAGATGGTGCCTCCAAACAATGACGCCTTTGGACGGTTTGGCGATCTTTCAGCCCATAAGATACAGAAGGTGGCGATCTTTCAGCCGATGCAAAATGCAATAAGTGGTGATATTTTAGCCGATGCAAAATGTAAATGAGGTGGAAATCTTTCAGCTGTGCAAGGAGCAAAATGAAGTAGCGATATTTCAGCCATGCAAGTGAAAAATATAGCGGCGATATTTCAGCCATGCAAGATAGAAATGAGGTAGCGATATTTCAGCCAATGCAAGACATAAATAAAGGTGGTAATCTTTCAGCCAATACAATGAGGTGGCGATCTTTCAGCTAATGTAATAAGGTGGCGATCTTTCAGCCAATGCAATGAGGTGGAAATCTTTCAGCCATGCAAGTGAAAAATAAAGCGGCGATATTTCAGCCATGCTGGATGAAGTGGTGATTTTTCAGCCGATGCAGATGGAGATAGAGCTTCATCTCGGAAGGTAGAATAGCAACCGTATGTAGTGCAGGAAATACAGATGGAGGTAGAGCTTAACCTCGGAAGGCAGAATAGTAGCCTTATGCAATGCAGGAAATGACGATGGAGATAGAGCTTAGTCTCAGAAGGCAAAATAGTAGCCTTATGTAGTGCAGGAAATGCAGATGGAGACAGAGTTTAGTCTGAAAAGGCAGAATAGTAGCCTTATGCCAGAGATAAAAAGCAAATAGTAATAAAAAATTCTTAGCTAATAGCTCGTAGCTGATTCTGATATTGCGGCTGCTGGGGCTATTATGTGCGGGTAGCAAATGCGAATAGGTGTAATGGTTCAGTATGATTGCATAATATATTTGGTGATTTTGTGACTTGGGTGCCTGCATCCAAAGAAAAATCTTGAGTTTTGTAAAAGGGAAAGGTTAGTTCGTGTCCCCGTTGACTTTGCTTGACCTGCTCGGCTCTAATCTGATGACACGGTATATGTTATAGGGGTGCATTGCTGAACAAAGCAATTTTGACAGTAAATATGCATGAGTTTGTTAAAGGATATGAAGAAAGTATATAAGAAATAGTTTTTTAGATAAACCGACGACTGTGACGTGGTTCAAGACATTGCAACATCTCTTGCTTTAGAATTTTAAGGGTCCTCCTCAAAATTCTGCCCCAGTTTAATGGGTTGATACTTCTGACGGCTGCTTATAACGATCGGCTGAAGCTACTTCAGAATTTTGAGGGTCCTCCTCAAAATTCTGCCCCGGTTTCCAATTGCGAGGGAAGGGAGATGAAAATTTTATTAAATTGCCACTGAACCCATAAGGTTGTCTACGTATACCCTCTTAAACGAGAATCAGGTCAGACGTAGTTCAAATTATTTAAGGAAATCATAACTGGTTACACATAGTATCGTTTGACTGCATCTGAATTGATTGGTTTTGGCCAAACATCTCCGTCCATTTCTGCAAGTATGAGGGCTCCTCTTGTCAAAACCCGATGAACCATGTATGGACCCTTCCAATTGGGAGAAAATTTCCCTTTGGCTTCGTCTTGATGCGGGAAATTTTCTTTAACACCTGTTGTCCCGGTGTGAACCATCTTGGTTTGACTCTCTTGTTGAAAGCTCGGGACATTCTGTTCTGGTAAATCTGACCATGGCAAACTGCATTCATTCTTTTCCCATCTATAATAGCCAACTACTCATAAAAATTCTTCACCCATTCTGCATCGTTGAGTTCCGCTTCCTGTATGATCCTTAGGGAGGGAATCTCTACTTCTACGGGAATAACTGTTATGTACCATAAACTAGCATGTAGGGAGTTGCCCTGGTTGATGTGTGGACTGTGGTGCGGTACCCTAATAAAGCAAATGATAACTTCTCATGCCATTGTTTATGCTTTTCTACCATCTTCCTCATTATCTTTTTGATGTTCTTGTTGGCGGCTTCCACATCTCCATTCATCTGAGGCATGTAAGTTGTGGAATTCTTGTGTTTGATCTTGAAGGTTTCACACATAGCTTTCATCAAATCACTGTTGAGTTTGGAGTCATTGTTAGTAATGATTGATTCTAGAATCCGGAATCGACAAACGATACGGTCGCGGACAAAGTCCACCATGACTTTCTTAGTCACTGTTTTTTAGGATGCTACTTTGACCCATTTGGTGAAATAATCAATTGCTGCTAGGATAAACCTATGCCCATTTGATGCGGCAGGTTTGATTGGTCCGATAACATCCATTCCCCATGCGGCGAACGGCCATGGCGAGCTTGTTGGTTAAGCTCATTTGGAGGCACCTTTATCATGTCAGCATGTATAGTAGTGGCATTTGCGGACATACTAGATGCAGTCTGTCTCCATAGTCATCCAAAAATAACCTGCCCGAAGTATCTTCTTGGCTAAGACAAAACCGTTCATAGGTGGACCATAGGTCCCGGCATGAATTTCCTCTAGCAGTTTAGATGCTTCCTTCGCATCGACACACCTTAGTAATCCCAAATTGGGAGTCCTCCTATATAGGATTCCTCCGCTGTGAAAGAAATTATTTGACAATCTTCAAAGCATGCGCTCATGAGTAGTATTTGCGAGCTCTGGGTATTCTCCTTTTGCCAAATCCATGATATCATGAAACCAAGGCTTTTCTTCTGCTTTTTCTTCGACGTGAGCATAATAAGCTTGTTGATTGTAGATCTTCACGGGAATAGGATCAATGAAATTCTTATCTGGATGCTGTATCATAGATTCTAGGGTAGCCAATGCATCGGCGGACTCATTCTAGACCCTGGGGACATGTTGGAATTCCTTCTTTGTGAATCTCTTTCTCAACTCTTGTACATGATGCAGGTATCGGAATACCTTGGAGTTCTTGGTTGCCCATTCTTCTTGGACTTGATGTAAAAGTAAGTCTGAATCTCCAATTACTAGCAACTCTTAGATGTTCATGTCAATGGCCATCTTGAGCCCTAAGCTGCAGGCTTCGTACTCGGCCATATTGTTAGTACAGGGGAACCTGAGCTTGGCGGATTACGAATAATGTTGGCCGGTTTCTGACACTAGGACTTCTCCTATGCCAACTTCTTTAAAATTTGCTGCACCATCAAAAAACATCCTCCAACCATCATAGGATTCTGCAATGTCTTCTCCTATAAATAATAACTCCTCATCAGGAAAATACGTCTTTAGGGGTTCGTATTTTCCGTCTACAGGATTTTCCACAAGGTGATCTACTAGTGCTTGTCCCTTGATTGCCTTCTGAGTCACGTAGACAATGTCAAATTCACTCAACAGGATTTGCCACTTGGCTAGCTTGCCAGTGGGCATGGTCTTATGGAAGATGTACTTCAAAGGATCCAACCTTGATATGAGATACGTAGTATAAGCACAGAAATAGTGCGTCAACTTCTGAGCTACCCAAGTCAGAGCATAATAGGTGCGTTCCAACAGAGAAAACCGGGTCTCGTATGGGGTGAACTTCTTACTGAGATAATAGATGGCCTGCTCCTTCCTCCCTGTTTCATCATGTTGCTCCAGAACACATCCTCCATCCAATACCGCAAGGTAGAGTATTAGGGGTCTACCTGGCTCGGGCGGGACCAAAACTGGCGGTGGTGACATGTACTCCTTAATTTTGTCGAAGGCCTTTTGGCAGTCATCGGTCCATTTGGTAGCGGTGTCCTTCTTCAGTATCTTAAAGATTAGCTCACAGATGACAGCAGATTGCCCTATAAACCGGCTGATGTAGTTAAGTGTCCCCAAGAAACTCATTACTTCTTTCTTATTCTTTGGCAGTGACAATTCTTGAATAGCTTTGACCTTTGATAGATCCAATTCTATCCCTCGGTGACTCATAATGAACCCAAGCAATTTTCCAGCTGGAACCCCGAATGCACATTTTGCGGGGTTCAATTTTAGGTTGTACCTTCTCAGCCTATTGAAGAATTTCCTCAAATCTTCTATGTGATCAGCGGCTTTAATGATGATGTCGTCTACATACACTTCGACCTCCTTGTGTATCATGTAATGGAAAATGGTGGTCATGGCCCTCATGTAAGTGGCCCCCTGCATTTTTTAACCCAAACGATATCATCTTGTAGCAATACATCCCCCACGGTGTAATGAAAGTTGTTTTCTCAGCATCCTCTTCATCTATCCATATCTGATAATACCCAGAAAATGACTGCAGCTCATGCTTGGCGCAATTGTCAATCAAGATGTGTATATTCGGCATGGGGAAGTCATCTTTGGACTGTCCCGAATGAGATCCCGGTAGTAGACACAGACTCTGACCTTCCCATCCTTCTTCGGTACTGGCACAATGTTGGCTAACCATGTCGGATACTCTACTACCCTGAGAACCTTAGCTTTGACCTGCTTAGTGACCTCTTCCTTGATTTTCAAACACATATCTAGCTTGAACTTTCTGAGCTTTTACTTTACTGGTGGACAGGTCGGATCGATCGACAATTTGTGAGCCACAATAGATGTACTCAAACCAGTCATGTCGGTGTAAGACTAGGCGAATATGTCCTCATATTCCTTTAGAAACTATGTGTAACCTTCCTTCTCTGATGGCGATAGGTGAATGCTGATTCGTGTTTTTTTTTATGTTTTCTGCATCTCCCAGGTTGATGATTTCGGTCTTGTCCAGGTTGGACTTAGGTCTATTCTCAAAATTCTCAACTTCTTTAACAATTTCTTCCAGTATATCATCTTTCTCTGAATTTATGTCTATTTGTTGCGTTGTCTCGTTGCATGTCACACTCATTGGCTCATCAAGGTAAGTAATAGTAATGTTGTATAAGTAAAGTAATGAGAGAGTAAGATTTATAAGAAAACTGAAATGCTTTGATAAATTCCACAAATGTTTTTGGAACATAGGAGCTCTTTCTTTTAAAAACAAAAGTGTGAAAGGAAAGTAAACTAGTCAAAAATAAAATAGTGTATGGTGCTTATTCAGCCTTGCCACCCCAAGGCACGCCGGGCTTTGGTGGTTCTGATGGTCCAGTTGTTGAGGCATGCTTCTCCGCTTACAGACTGTATGGAAGGACCTTCCTTCCCCTCCTCCTCAAAAATAACACAGCAATTCATGTCATCATCTTCTAGGAACAAGTTCCTTATTGCTTCTAGTGCTTCCTCTTCTTCTGTCCCGTAGATAACATCAGCCACCTAGAAAGTCTGTTCCAAACGCGGTATTGGTTTCTCCAACGGATAGTAAGGACCGCGCCAGGGTGGCGACCATTCATTGAATTCTTTCCAGGTATACTCATATCCCAATCCGAAGGTGGTGCCGTGTTTCTTGAGCTTGATGGGCTTAGCAATTCCTTGGAGATTCTTGCCAAGTCCTTGCAAGGTTCATACCCACTCCAGTTTAATATGCTTTCAATTTTGTTGTCCCACCACTTATCCTTATCGATGGTGTTGACTCGTTCGATATGGTGATAAGTTTCCCCACCTATCCTTCTTCTTCCTCCAATTGTTGGGATGGTCTGGCAACTGTATATGGGATTCCTACCGTCGCCATGAATGATCACCTCCTGGTAATTCCACTCAAATTTCACTTCGTGATGTAGTGTAATGCCATGGCCCCGGCAGTATGAATCCATGGTCGTCCTAACAATAAATTGTAAGATACTGGCACGTCTATCACTTGAAAGTCAACATCAAACCAAGTAGGCCCCATTTACAAACATAAGCTAATCTTCCCAATAGTAGACCTTTGATACCCGTTGAAAGCCTTAACGTTGATGGCCCCGTCCTTGATCTCATGCAGCCCTTTTACCAATGTCCTGAGTGTCACCAGCAGACATATGTTGAGACTGGACCCCCCATCGACCAGAATCCTGGTGATAAAATAATCTTCGCACTGCACAATGATATGAAATGTCTTGTTATGACTCAATCCTTCCGGTGGTAGCTCATCTTCGTGGAAAGTGATTTTGTGACTCTCCAATACCTGACCTACCATATGTGCCATTTCTCCTCTGGTGATGTTTCTTGGTACATATGCCTCACTCAACACTCTTAACAAGCCATTCTTATGTGCATCAGAACTTTATAGCAAATCAAGGATAGAAATTTGCATCGGTGTTTTGTTCAGTTGATCAATGACTGAGTATTCCTTCACTCATACCTTCCTCCAGAGATCATCGGGCCCAATTTCGGTGATGGTTTGTCGACCAAAAGTCTACTTACTTGACTCAGCCAAGTGTTCTAGCATGTAAACCATGTTGGTCCTTGTCATACCCTATGTTGCAACTGTTTCCCCGATCATGGCTTTCCCTTTCCTTTTTGCCTCGGCTGTGTAGTCCCATGGTACGGCTTTTGTATGGAATGGTGTTATGGCTTTCACTGATACCGAAATGGGCACCATTGCTTTGGAAGGTGATACAACAACTTCAAATGGTACATGCACCTTTGGGGACCCAAACTTGACCTCAATTGGTGTTGGCGCCTTTGTAGAGGCTGGTGTTTCAAACTCAAGTGGTATGGACATGTTCACTTCGGCACCTTCAGAAGGCTAAATCTGGACTACAATTGGATTAAGGGTGACTGTTGGTTTCTTTGGATCGTCGTCTTCTATGATCAAACTGATTGATCCTTTGGGATCCCAATCATCCTCTATTTCAATCATATGAACACCTCCACCCTTATGGTTTAGTAAAGGTTTATTGCGAACATTCGGGGCTGGCTCATTTTCCACGATGATTTGGTTGTCAATCAAAGCCTGGATCTTATCCTTCAGGGAGCGGCACTTATCAATGGTGTTCCTTTTCATGCTAGAATGGTATACACGGATTTTATTTGAGTTGACCCATTGGGAAGGGTTTTCAGGGGTTATAGCAGGGATAGGAGCGATATAACTAGCAATTATGAGCCTTTCATACAGCTGGTTGATTGGTTCAACAATGGCGGTATACTGCTTGGGAGGTCTGCGGTCGAAATTTGGTAGGGGTCTAGGAAAGTTTTGGCGAGGAGGAGGTGATTGATAGTGGGATTGTTGGGTGTTGTAGGCTTGGTAGACATGTGCAGGATGGGAATATCAGGGTGAAGCGGGTTGGTATGTAGGAGGTGGAGGCGATTGATAGGTAGGCAGTGGGGTTTGGTAGGAAGGTGGGGGTGTTTGGAAATTTGGAGTGGGCTGGTATGTAAGGGGAGGTACTGGGTAAGTTTGGTATTTGATAGGGGATTTGGTCCTCTGTGCAACCATTACAGCTCCTATGTCCCTTTTCTTGGATGTACCACCAGAATGTAAAGCCTTATTGGTGGCTTGCAAAGCTTCAAAGTTCGTAACCATACCACTCTTGATACCTTCCTTAATCCTTTCTCCTAGATTGATGATGTCAGAGAATTTGTGATTTTCGATCAACATCATTCTTTCGTAGTATTGCGGATCCTGAGCCCGGACGAAGAACTTGTTCATTTGTTCCTCCCCTAAAGTAGGTCAGACCTTAGCAGCCTCTGATCTCCAACGAGTGGCATACTCGTAAAATGTTTCTGTGGGTTTCTTCTTTAAATTCTGAATGTAAAACACATCCGGTGCGTTTTTCATATTGAACCTGAATTTGTCATAAAGTCGGACACCATACTTACCGAGTTCGACCACTTCTTTGGGTCTTGGCTAATGTACCACGACAGACCATCTCCTTTAGGCTCCTCATAAAACGCTTCATGTGGATCTTCTCATCTTTTCCTACTCCGGACAACTTATCACAGTATGTCCTCAAGTGAACCCTGGGATCCCCTGTACCATCAAACATTTCAAACTTGGGAGGTTTGTACCCCTTGGGCAATTTGACATCGGGCTATATGCACAGATCTTCATATTTTTGCCCCTCAATTTCCTTACTTCCTTCAACGCCTTGAATTCTGGTGGTCAACTTCTTAAGCTCTTCGGCCAGATTTCTGATGAGCAAGTCCTTATCAACGGACTCGGGTGTGCTTGAGATGGGTTGGGTGGAGTGTGGAACGGTCTCCACGTAGATGGGGGTGTTGTGTTGGGTGTGGTCATGGTCGTTTGTGGAGTTCAAAGGCTCTGGGATGAGTGGAGCATTGTTGGAAGTGTGGCAAGTATTGCAGTGGTGATGAAGAGCGGGTTGCTTTGGGATGTTTTATGGAGATATGGAGTTATGAGTAGTTGGGAAAGTAACCTCTGGAGTGGCGAGGGAAAATGACAGACTTGCCAAATTTTGGACTTGATCCAGCTCTTCTTGAAATCTCGACAGCTTTTGTTCGAGTTGGGACGTGCTTTCTTTGGAAACTTGAGTACCCTGAGTGATCTCTGCCCGTTCAACTGAGTTGTTTGAATCTTCCATTTTTCTTTTGCTTTTGTGCCTGACAGGACTGGGAGGAGGAGTAGGTGGAGGGCTCCTGGATCTGATGAAGTATGTTGATGTTGTTAGAGCTCACGAACTAACCTTTGGGGAGGGGAATAAATAAAAAGTAAAATGAAAGGTGACAAGTTAGTAAGGACCATAAGGAAAATGTTGCGATATTTAAACATGTAGTGCAGGAAATATAAAGCGTGTCCTAATTTTGGGGACCTCATTGTGCCCGAGGTAGGCCTTGAGACAAGTAAATTTGGAGAACTTAGAATGCTAAATGCCTTATTTTATTGATAAAAAAACAAGACGAACCCCAAAACGACACTAAAAATGGGAAATAAAAATATCACTAATGGCCATGGGCCTTATTACATTCTCAAAGTAAAGAAAAGACTCCTAGCCATTTGGTCCAAGAGGGACCTTCTCCAGACTCGGCATCTTTGGCTCCCTCGAACAGATGTACCAGCTCGCGAAGTCCCTGCAGCAAGTAGGTTCTGGCTAGGTGTCCACCTTCATTTCCTTCAGCAGTCCGGCAGTCTTCGACCCTCTATAGAAACTTGTTGTTGGGTTGGATTTCCAGGAGAGAAGGTAGATTTCCTAGGTATTTACAGACAAGGGTCTGATCACTGGAATGAAGATCTTCCCACCAGTTTAGCAATTTCTGGTGGATGTTGGTGATCATGCCGAATCTGGGGACTTCATGCTCATTTTTTGCAAGACAAAAGGTTAAGGCCCTTACCCCCACCAGACTCGACTATTTGAATATCAATAATTGGCATGAGCAGCATTTTAGTTCTCCAAATAAATGCACAGAACATGGTAGTGTCTGTTTGGGTTCCAAGGAAACCGAGGGGACTTTGAACAAGGCTATCTTAAAGAGTCATTATGCGGACAACATAACTAACTCAGCTGGGTTTTGACAGTGATGCATGCATAATTAAACAGAGTAAGGTTTCTATGGGGTATTAGACTGGTACCCTTGAGCGGACAACTCAA
Source organism: Nicotiana glauca (assembly GCA_026770625.1). Taxonomy (NCBI): domain Eukaryota; kingdom Viridiplantae; phylum Streptophyta; class Magnoliopsida; order Solanales; family Solanaceae; genus Nicotiana; species Nicotiana glauca. The sequence goes on from MU725824.1 coordinate 67,446, forward strand.
GAGGGAAAGGAACGAAACTGTCGACTACACCGTTGATCGACTCGTTTTACCGCAAATATGCCTTTGTTGAATTTAGGGGGTAATAATATCGGCAGGGCGCAACCACTCATTATAAGCGTTGCTATAGTATTTTTTTTAGCACGAGTGGAATATGATGTTGGAAATACAGTTACAATAATTAACAAGTGTCACATATTTGCACGTTCATAAAGTAATAATTACAACAGTTTCTCATAATATACAACAGCATTAAAGGAAAGCGATAAAGGAAGGCATTAAGAAAAATAAAGAAAAGAAACAAAGAGCCAAGTCAGTTTCGCCATGCTGTCGATGCCCCCTTTTTCTCGCGAAATCGGGTTTATGACATTTTGGGTGGACAACTCGTTTCCTTTTGGGAATTGGGTTTGAATTGAAGAGTTGCCACCTAATGATTAAGTGCATTAGGACATTAAGAAGAATTTTGATTTAGAAAACCAGAGATTGGGTAAGGGCTTGAAATTATCTCGAAGGGAAGGTTACAAGTGAACAAGCAAGAATTGAAAATACTAGATAGTTTTCACATAACGGTTGCAAGCAACTGAATTAAAGAAGTTAAAGAAAATAAACAAGTAAGGGGAAGGGGGTCCTAGGTTTATAAATAATATGAATCACTTCACACAACACCCGGTAACCGTTTATACACGTGGTATTATTGCCTGGTCATCATATCCATATTCTACCCTTCCCACCCCGCTAAGGTGTTTAAAACACGTGTGTTGATCACAAATCTTATGGCGTGCTATTACCCTTCCCATTCTATAAGTCCTGGAGGATGTTTAGGACTACTAATCCTACAAGGTGTGTACTAGGCTGAACCCCTAGGTTTTAAAGGATAAAATTCTAAACGACAAGTAGAGAAACAGTTAGGACTTGCACATATAGGGTACACATAAATAGTTGTATGGCTCATATATCCCTCCACAAATAAGGCATGTAAATAGCACGTCTCAAACACAATGAAAATCTTAGATTCAGAACCTAAACATGAATTCTAGATGTGAAAACAATGGTAAACAGCAGGTTTTAATGAGTTTTAGCAATAGGAACTAGAAATTAAGAAAAAAGTAGTTTGTAGGCAAGACAAGAATTTTTAGTGTGAAGATAGTGGCAAACAGCAGGATCTAATGAATTCCAGAAAAATGACTGATTGGTTTGAAAGCCATTTTTGTAATAAACAGGCAGTGCATAAATAATTGATTTTTGATTTTTAGCAAACATTAGGCCTAAGGTTTGCCTAGGTGTCATATTTTACGAAATCAGTGAAATGCAGGTCTTTAAACTTGGTTTTAAAAGACATGTGATGAGAATGAAAATTCTATAGGTATGGTGTCTTAGAATGCAAAGACAGCATATTGAAGATATAGCCAGTTTTAGGTTTTTAGGAAGAGGATGCAGAAAAAAAATATTTTTAGTTGTTGCAACACATTTTCAACGGGATTATTAACTACCCAAAAGATACAAGAGTTCGACTTTTTTTTAATTATTGAGCCTAACACATGCTTTCTAGGCGTCCAATTGAGTACTTAGCCCAAATTTTAAAATATAGACATGCTAAAAATAGATCCTAAAATACGTGGTTTCTAATGCAAATAACGATAATACACCTAAGAACAGGATATCTACATATGAGTTATGCATGCAGAGACAGCATTGTTTAAAAAATAGTTATTTAACATTATTTCTAATGAAGCATGTAGTTAACATCGTTAATATCTAACGTGGATCCTAAATGAACATGGATGTGATGAGATGCATACATGAATAGACCTAAGAAAACATGATATATAATACAAACACGTCCTATGCAGGATCTCTATTGCGCACAGAAGTGAAGTAAATCCTAAGGCATTTTTTTACCTAAAATTATAATAAGCATGCATTATCCCCACCCTTTTCACTATCCAGCCCTGAAGTGTTTTACAAATAATTATTACAGACTAATATTGCCTAAATTGCACAACTCAATAAAAGAAAAATCAAGAAGCCATACTATAGAAGGCCTAACAGTAGACCCAAAGTACCATATCCGCTTGCCAAATGCCATGGCCTTCCAACCCAAGTGTGTCATAGTCTTTAAGGACCTCAGAAGATCCTGGACAGTGCTTACACCCAGGCGCCCTAGCCAAGGATGAGTAAGTGCAGTGTAGAAGGCCAGCCTTGTGTGTCAGAGTCCAATGGGTACTCAGAGGTTCCCAAGGCAGTGCTCACTCGAAGGGGGCAAAACCTAGAGTCTAAGAGTAGTGGGGAAGTGCTTGGAGTTTAAAGAGAATTTAAGTTTGAAAAGAGTAATTGAGACAACAGTTTTGAAAAGATGATTTCAGAAAATGATGAAGGATTTTGGTAAAACAGTTTATCACAGAGAGAGGTAATACCACTGCAGCCAGCAGGTAAAGAACTCATTAAAAGAGCAAACACAAATAGGGGTAAGGGAATGGGGACAGATAACTTTGATATTAGCGTTTAGATAGAGTTATAGTTATCACATAGTTACCACATATTTGTCACATAATAGAACATATTAATAGGATCAGGATTACTTAATACTTAAGTAGCAAGAGAGGCAGGTTTTAAGCATATAATTAGAGAAAGTAACAACAATCAGGTCAGGGTGAGAAATAGCAACCCATGAACACATAATCATACTAGAGTCTCAGAATGAACTGAAGACATATCAGACTCAAAGAAAGGGAGGGATAAGGGTGTATTAATGACATAATTACAAGGAACCATATGGAAAACATGATACACATTTAGACTTAACAAAAAAGGAAGACATGATAGGGGTTAAACTAGTTACATGGTAAGCAGAGGAACCAAATTTTGAAACACATAAGGAAAAGTAAGTAAGTGAACAAAAACTGGAGCATATTATGCGTAGGTGCTATAAAGCTAAATCAGAAAAACATACCAGTTAGATAATAGAGAGCAGCAAAGTGTTGGAGATAGCACAGCAGTAGCAGTATACATGACAAAGAGAGCAGCAATAGAACAGTAATATGTAAGATGAGAGCAGCAGTAGTATGCAAAAGCACAAGAGTAGTAGAGATTACTAAGTCTTGGGTGTGTTTGTGTGATCAGTGATCTCAATGTCAATCTATGTATGTGTATGTCAGTATCTTTGTTCGTGGGCATCTCATTCTGTTTGTAAAGAAGGAAGACAGGTCTTTATATAGTTTTGAAAACAAGCAGTACATAAGCAAAGAGTGCACAAACATAGAAATAGCAATCAATTAGTGTCCATTGAGACAACTAGACTCCTTTAATATTCAAACGGTTAGTCAAGGCAGAATAAGGAAAAAAAATCAGTTCACTAAGGCTGATTAGGACAAAGAAACCGCATAGTGCATAAACAAGGCCAAATACATAGTGGGTAATTAAGGAAAGTTGAAATAACAGTGTATTTATAAAGTAAAATTAGGGCATCGGCTTGAAAATCAACCGAGAGGATCCCGGATCCAATTGTAATCACAGGGAATCCAAAGTAATTAAGGAAAGCATCACATAAATATATTAATAATTTAAAAATTGGTACCGAATTACAGAAGTAATACACAAGATCATGTATTTAAGGAAAACATCACAAGCATGGGATTTTTCTTTTTTTACACAAAAGGATTAGCACAAATCGTTACGTAAACAGCCAGTAGGGTAAAGGTTGGAATTATCAAGCATTTAAATAGTAGTCACATCATTAACAGGAAGAGATATTCGTAGAAATCAACAGGAAAAGGTCATAGTAGTGAACTAAACAGGAGTCACAAGAACACATGAGTGCACACAATTGAGTAACAAACGGATACACATAATAAAGATTAACCTTAAAATTGGGGTTTCAGCATAACAATCAGGGCAACAAGAAAGCATAAAATAATCATTTAAACACAGTAGAGATGTTTAAAAATCAAACAAAAACTGTTTTAAGAACAGGGTCGAGAAACCCTAGTTCTTGAAATTGTTAAAAACATAATTTTCTGGAGAAAACATGAAGAAACTTTATAGAACCGTAAATATAGAACGGATCTTAAAAGAAAATCCAAAATACAGAGGACTAGGGTTTCGTGAAACCCAGAAAAGAGGTAAAACCTCATGAGCGGCATAGATTTAGCCGGAGAGACTGCAAACTTACTCAAACAACCGGGGGTTGGCTGAAAAATGGCAAAAGACCCATATGAGGTTAGTGAACCGCTCCAGGTTCATCTGAAGAGCCTTGAATATCACTGAGTGGTTGAGAAGCGGGTAGATGACCAAGAGATAGTGAGGAGCCATAGGTTCCGGTGCGAAAATCGGTCGAAGAAGGTGAACAAACCCCGTCGAAGGGGAGAAGCCAAGGGGCTTCTAGAGAGTAACACAGAGATAGAGAGAGAATGAGAAATAGAGAGAGATGAGGACTCTCGAAAATGAGACGGTGGGAAGGGGGTAGGTGACGGTTTAATTATGGAAAGGGAGATCTAGGCCGTTGATCTTATTTGATCAACAGCTCAGATTAGTTCGGAACTGGGCCGTGTTAATTTAGGGATTAGGCTGGGGCGAATTTGGTTGGGTACTGGTTAATTGGGTTTAATTAATCTGATTGGTTGGCGTTAAAATTGGCTAGGTTTTAAATAGGAAATAGGCCAAATGTTAAATACCCAGTTTAAATAAAATAATTAATTAGTTAAAATAGCTAATAAATGAAATTAAGACCAAATAATTGAAATTGAGATGATTATCTAGTATAAAAATATAAAATGGTCCGTTATGTATTTTAAAATGATATAAATGTATATTTATGTTTTTATTACAAAAATTATTAAAATTAGCTAAATAATGCCAATATTAGCTAATTTGGAAAATAATTGAATTCTAATGGGATATATCAAGTAATAAACATTTTGAAATTATTTTGACATCATTTATGCATAATTATGAATAATTGTGAAACAAAAATTATTAAATAAATAGGAAATAATTTGATAAAAATACGGAAAATTATGAAAGAAAAATATTATTTATACTAAAAAGGGATTTTGAAGGCATATATGCGAGTTTGAAAATAGTTTGGGAAAAATTGGGTATCAACACTAAGTTACAATCCCCAATGGTGCACGACCCCACGCTCATCATCTAGCGTGTGCGTCACCTCAAAGTAGCACAACGATGTAAAATCCGGGGTTTCATACCCTCAGGACAAACATTTACAATCATTACTTACCTCGATCTGGTCAAAACTCTAGTCCGCGATGTCTTTGCCCCTTGAATCGGCCTCCAATTTCTCCAACTCTAATCAAAATCAGATTCATACCATCAAAATATGCCAAGGGAATAAAGCTCACTCGAAAATAACCAATTCATACCAAAAATTCCAAAATTGGCAAAAACCCGACCCCCTGGCTCATGTCTCGAAATCTGATAAAAATCACATCAATAGAATCTTTATCCACTCATGAGTTCATACATACCAAGAACATCAAAATGGGACCTCAAATGGCCCCTCAAATCCCTAAAAGAAATTCTCAAACTTTTCTTCCATTTTCCCCCAATTTCCGCTCTAATTTCTCAAATTAAATGATCAAATTCAAGACTAAATCATGGAATTAAACTATATATGAGTGAATAATACTTACCCTAGTTTATCCACTGAAAATTTCCTCAAATTTCACCCTCTCCCGAGATCTCTAATGGTTTTTGTGATATTGGACTTAAACCCTCGATTTTGAACATAAAGATTTTGCCCAGTTATTTCCCTCATTGTGGTCGCGAAAATAGCCTCGCGATTGCGAAGAACAAAAAGGATTTCCCCTCATATCAACCTTACGTGATCATGGAACAACACACACGATCGCGAAGCACTGTCTAGCCAACTCACACGATCACGACCATCCCCACGCGATCGCATACAACAATACTTTCCACTCCTCACCAGCTCACTTTCTTCTACGCGAACGCGGCCTTAACCACACGTTCACAAAGCACAACATCACAGGCGTACGCGATCATGACCTCAACTCCGCAATTGCATAGAACAAATTCCACCTCTGCCCAACTAAGCCTACATGATCACGGACTCCTCTTCACGATCGCGAAGAACAAACCTTCTGCAACATAAAACCAACAAAAATATGCTAACACTCAAAATCAAGAATTGGTCTGTTAACCACCCGAGGACCTCGGGACCTCAACCAAACACGCCAACATATCCCATAAGAAGAAGATGTGATCCTCTTTATCTTGAACTCTTCGAGGAACTTTGTAGTTTTTGCACTGATAAGTTGTGGCCCATTGCCGCATGCTATCTCTTTTGGTATTCCGAACCTGCAAATTATATTTTCTCACAGGAAATTGACCACATTGCGTTCTTCGATCTTCTAATAAGGACATGCTTCCACTCATTTAGAAAAATAGTCAGTCGAAATTAAAAGGAATCTTACCTTTTTGGGAGCAGGCAGGGGCCCCACGATGTCTATCCCCCATTTTATGAACGGCCATGGGGATAAAAACAAATGTAAGGGTTCTATGGTTGATACAATGGTGGTGCGTAGCGTTGTCATTTATAACATTTTCGTAAGAATTCCTTAGCGTCTTGTTCCATACGGGGCCAGTAATATCCTGCCCGTACCAACTTCAGCACCAAGGAGTCTGCGCTCGAGTAGTTTTCACATATACTTTCGTGGACCTCACTCATGATATAGTTAGCTTCGGACACCCATAAGCACCGAGCCAGTGGGCCTTGGAAAGATTTTCTATACAATTGGCCTCTCTTGTAGCTATATCGTGTTGCTTTGGCGCGTTACACTTGTGATGCTTTGGGGTCTTCGGGAAACTTCTCTAGTCCCATACCAAACTAGTTGAATTTACCTCATAATAACCATCTGTGTCTAGGACTGAGTTCATCTGTTGCACTACCATCCTGGACTTCGATCCCTTTATTTTCGTCGATGATCCTAAGTTTGCCAATGCATCTACTTTTGTGTTATCCTCCCTTGGGATACGAGTAATTGACCACTCTCGGAATCGTGCTAACAAAGCCTGGACCTTTATCGGGTATTGTTGCATGCGTTGTTCTGTAGTGTCAAAGATCTCATGGACCTGATTTACAACCAGCTATGAGTCACATTTGATTTTGATGACCTCAGAATCAAGTCCCCTGGCCAATTCTATCCCTACAATCAAAGCTTTGCACTTTGCTTTATTGTTAATTAAAGGGATTGTTCTTATGGTTTGCCTTAAGGTTTCCCTCGAAAGCGTGATTAAGACTATTCCGAGCCCAGACCTTTTTATGTTGGAATCTCCATCCGTAAATAAGGTCTAAACCCTCGATGTCAATTGTGACACCATTACTGCCTCCTTGGTTGCTAGAGGCAGTAGTCCCCGACTGAAATCAGCCACGAAATCAGGCAAGACTTACGGCTTAATTATAGTTATTGGTTTATATTCTATGTCGAACTCACTCATATCGACGATCCATTTGGCCAATCTACCCAAGAACTTAGGTTTATAGAGGATGTTCCGCAAAGGAAAAGTAGTCACCACGGCTATCGGGTGGCACTAGAAGTATGACCTCAACTTCTGAGCAGCAACTACGAGAGCTAAGGCCAGTTTTTCCAAATGTGGGTAGCGAGTTTCTGCTCCCGTTAAAATTTTGCTAACATAATAAATGTAAGATCGCGTACCTTCGTCCTCACGGACTAAATATGCACTTACCGCAACTTCTGATACCGCAAGGTATACTAGCAATGTTTCATATTCTTTTGGTTTTGAGAGCAATGGAGAGCTTGACAAGTACCTCTTCAAATCCCTCAAAGATTGTGGTCACTCTAGTGTACATTCAAAATTATTTTTGTTTTTGAGCAGTGTGAAGAAGCGATGACATTTTTCCGATAACTGGGAAATGAACCTGCTCAAAGCTTCCAACCTTCCTGAGAACCTTTAGACTACCTTTATGTTTGACAGTTGATCAAGGATATCTTCTATGGCCTTGATTTTATCGGGGTTTACCTCAATTCCTCTTTGCGAGACCAGAAATCCCAAAAACTTACTATAACTGACCCCGAACGCGAATTTCTCAGGATTAAATTTCATGTTATGCTTCCTCAGGATGTCGAAAGATTCTTGCAAATATTTAAGGTGATCACTTGCATTCAAATATTTAACGAGAATATCATCTATATATACTTCCAAGGTCTTTCCTATTTGATTTTAAAACATTTCGTTCATGAGCCGTTGATAGTGGATCCGACATTATTCAACCCAAAGGGCATCATATTATAACAATATATACAAAATTCATTATAGAGGAAGTCTTTTTCTAATCTTCTAGTTTCATCTTGACTTGGTTGTACCCAGAATAAGCATCGAGGAAACTCATTAACTCATGCCCGGCTGTAGCATCAATCATTTGATCGATATTTGGTAGTAGGAACGAGTCTTTTAGGCATTCCTTATTAAGATATTTATAATCTACACACATACAAAATTTATTGTTCTTCTTAGGAACTACTACTACATTATCCAGCCAGTCCGAATATCCTACCTCTCGGATGAAACTGATGTTAAGCAAGCGGGTTACCTCTTCTTTCACGAACTTATTCCTAGCTTCAGCAATAAGGCGTTTCGTTTGTCTTACCGGAGGTATGTTGGGATCCAAGCTTAACTTGTGCACTGCTGCCTCCATTGGCATACCTATCATATCCTCATGCGACTATGAAAAACAATCGGCATTAAATTTAAGAAATTTAATAAAACCATACCTGAGCTTTGGGTGCAGTCTCGTCCCTAAGTGAAATTTCCTTGTTAGGAACTCTTCGAACAATGCAACTTGCTCCAGTTCCTCGGTCGTGGACTTCGTTGCATCCGTCTCTTATAGAACTTGGAAATATCTCAGCACCTGATATTGTTCTAACACCTCTGTCCACGGACTAACACCTTCTTGTTCGGGGTTAGGTGTTGGTTCCTGTAACTGTTATGCCATGTGTTCCTTTCCTTTTCTACTGGAGACCTAAATTATAGTCATCTCCCTTGCTGCCGGTTGATCACTCCTTATCTGCTTAATTCCTTCGGGAATTGGAAACTTCAGCAATTGGTGATACATTGAGGGTACAACTTCCATCTCATGTAACCATGGCCTTCCCAGGATGATATTGTATCCCATGTCACCATTTACTACTTTGAAGAGAGTTGTTTTCATTACTCTATCAGCGTTTGTGAGCAGCAAAATCTCTCCCCAGGTCGACACGCTCGCGAGGTTGAATCCAGCGAGGAGCTTGGTGGTCGGAATAATGCTTCTGGTGAGTTTAGCTTGCTCCAATACTCTCCGTTGTGTGGTAGTAGTAATCTATTTGTGTCCTCTTCCCCAAAAGTGATATCATCTTCCCAGAGCCTTTTACTGTGAGTTGTTGACACTTTCGTCTTTTTTGCTGCCGAAAAGGTTACTCCATTAATCTCATTCCTTCCAAAGATCATATTGATTGCTTGACATGTGGGCTCTTCTCCTACTTTCGAGGGTTCTGCATTATCTCTGTTACGACCATAATTTTTCTTAGATCGGTAACTAAAGAATTCTATAAGGTGACTATTCTTCAATAGTGTTGCCACTTCTTCTCGAAGGTGTCAGCAGTCCCCTATTCGGTGGCTATTCGTCCCATGGTATTCACAGCAAAAGTTGGGATCCCTTTGGCTGGAATCAAATCTCATAGGTCTGGGGAATCGTGCCTCTTTGATGTTTCTCATGGCTGAAACCAACTCTACTATACTAATATTGAAGTTGTATTCCGATAACTTGGGGTAAGAAGGATCCCGTGATTCTGACGTTTCTTTATCCTAGAGTGATCTGTTGTTGCGACCATGATAAGTCCTTCTATTACTGGTGAACTTGTTTATTGTCTTAAAGCTTCTGCCACGGCCCTCGATCCACTCGTAGGGCTAAAACCGCCCTCTCGAACTCCGTTTGTCTGCATCGTAGTCATCTTTTAAATTTTTCTCTGTTCTTCTCCCGTCCATTGGAAGATGATGGAAAGCCAACCTGATCATCTTCGATCCTTATTTTTCACTCGTACCGGTGGTGGACATCTGCCCAAGTTGTTGCTTGAAACTAAAGAAGTTTTCCTTTAGCTTCTGGGAAGTGTCTGAACTTCTCGGATTCAATCCTTTAGTGAATGCTTCAGCTGCCCATTCATCCAGGACAACCGAGAGCAACACTCTTTCCTTCTGGAATCGTGTAATGAATTCTCGTAGTAACTCGGACTCTCCCTACACAATCCTAAATATATCGGTCTTTGGGGCTTGAACTTTTCTGGCCCCATCATGGGCCTTGATGAAAGAGTCCGCGAGCATTTCCAAGGAATCTATGGAATGCTCGGGTAATAGTGAATACCACGTCAGAGCTCCCTTCACGAGAGTTTCTCCAAATTTCTTTAACTATACAGATTCAATTTCCTGAAGAGCTAAATCATTTCCCTTTACCGACATTGTGTAGGTGGTAACATGCTCCTGAGGGTCTGAAGTTCTGTTATATTTTGGCACTTCAGGCATTTTGAACCACTTCGGGATTAATTCTGGGGCCGCACTTGACTTGTACTGCAATTGAGTATACTTATTTGAGTTCGGGCCTTTCAGCATTGGTGGCGCACCTTGGATTTGATCCATGCGGGCATTTACTTCCCTCATAAATAGTAAAAGTTCATTCTTGAAAGGGTCGTTCTCGTTATTGAGATCGGATCCGCTCCTCCGGCCCCATCGGAACCAACTTCACCCTTAGGAGTGTTATTGTTGACCCTCTACTTTGTTTGGTTTGCGAGAGAACCGGTAGGAATTAGATCTCATCTGTTTCCATTATTCGAAGCCCTGGATAGCGCCTGCTTTAACTCCGTCATAACTTTATCCTGCCACGTGAGATGGCCTAGAATGATCGCATGTTGCTCTTGCAAGACCCTTACTGTGTCAAAAATATGTTCCTCATCAGCATCATCGGGAGTTGTCTCCCGAACCTGTCAAGGATACTATTTTTCATGCACCAGTATGGTGCCTTCCCCTCATTGTTGGTGTTAGTGATTGAGTCCTAGAACTGAGACTAATCCCTTCTAATCTCAGGGTTGTGCGTGTTGTTAACAGTGCCATTTTTGTGATTATTTTCTAAGACAAAATAATCAAAGCACGTTAGTAAAAAAAGCAAGGATCAATTTAATTGCAGGCTATCTTGGCCCACGGTGAGCGCCAAACTGTTTACCCGTAAAATGGTATAGTTGAATTTATACATAATTTCTAGACAAGTGAACTAATTTGGACATTAAATAATAAGATAATCGAGGAATTATGCAATACTTAGCATAAAATGTAGACGAAATAGCAGAAGTGATAGTTCCACAAACAAGGTTTCCGAGTACAATAATAATGAAATCAAAAGTGAGAAAGTAAGAATGTATTAAGCTTTGAATAGAAGGTACTATAAGTTTGCCAGAAAATTCGTATCCTTTACGATGATAACTGAGCTCACTATTTATAGTAGTGTTTAGGAGAGGAGGTTCTAGGATCGTGCCCTCCTTTAATGTCAATTATGAGGGCTATTGATGAAGATGTAACAATGAACATAAATGCCAAATTCTTTGTAACGGGACGTCGCACTTAATTCCCCAAAATATTCTTTATTAAATGCTCCTAGGCCAGATCATTTAATACACCTTTATACACAGGTCCAGGTTTCGAGCAGCAGCAGCAGTAGCATTAGTACGGGAGCAGGCCTTCAGTCAAGCGAGAGCCGAAATAGCCTTGCAGACGTTTGCAGGCCCCGCGTCTCCCTTATTCTCTCTTTTTAGCATGTTGCCTCATTGTCTTCAAGACAAACAACTTATATTTTTCTTTCAGACCTCTGTATTTAGTATTTCTTAGCAGTTCGTGAGTATTGTGACACCAGTCTTGGGTAGAGTCTTATATTGACTATTCTACACTTTGATTCAGTTTCTATAATTAAGATTTCCGCTATCATTTAATTTCATTGCTTTATATTGTTGCCATAAATTTCTAAAAAGGGAAAATTATGTTGTAAGAAAAAAGTAATTAAATTTGGCTTGCCTAGATTCTACGAGTAGGCGCCATCATGACTCCCGATGGTAAGAAATCTGGGTCGTGACAAGTTGGTATCAGAGCACTAGATTACATAGGTTTCACAACTCATAGACAAATATGGTAGAGTATGAGGGATCAGTACGGAGACGTCTATATTTATCCCCCAAAGGCTACAGTGTTAGGAAAAGTTTCACATTTGTTCTTTCTTATCGTGCGGTTCTATTTCTCAATGCTAATTAAATTTTCTACTCTGTTCATTCACAGATGGCGAGAACGCGTGCTTCCTCATCTACTGATCAGCATTTCGAGCCCCAGGCAGCTCCCGTTAGGGCAGAGGACGAGGCTGTGCTAGAGTCCGAGGTAGGGGTAGAGCTCAGCCCCGAGCAGCATCACCAGTGGCGGAGCCTCAGGTTGACTTTGACTAGGAGGTTCCGGCCCCAGCCGCAGTAGTCCCGATGGGCCCAGCTCAGGTCCTAGAGGGGTTTATTGCTACCCCAGTTCTTCAGGATGCTCTAGTCTGATTGGTAGGCCTCATGGAGAGTGTCACCCAAGCAGGATTGCTTCATATAGCGCCAGCCACTTCTCAGGCTGGAAGAGGAGCCCAGACTCCTGCTGTACGTACTCCGGAGCAGATAGATCCCCAGGGTCAGGTTCTAGTGGTTCAGCCAGCTATGGCAGTTCATACGGGGGTGGTTTCTCAGATCGGCGATGGCGTGGCTATGTCGGCAAATGCTTTGTGGAGGCTGGACAGGTTCACCAAGCTCTTCACCACTACATTCAGCGGTGCTTCTTCTGATGACCCCCAGAATTTCTTATATAGTTGTCATGAGGTTCTTCGGAACATGGGCATTGTTGAGTCCAATGGAGTTGATTTTGCTGCATTTTGCCTATCTGGATCTACCAAGACTTGGTGGAGGGATTTCTGTTTAGCTAGACCAGTAGGGTCGTCGTCTTTGACTTGGGATCAATTTTCAGAGCTGATCCTCGAGAAGTTTCTCCCCATTACTTAGAGGGATGCTTATCGGAGGCAGTTTGAGTGCCTCCAGTAGGGTTCTATGACGGTCAATCAGTATGAGACCAGATTCATTGATCTAGCTCGCCATGCTCTTGTTATATTTCCCACCGAGAGAGAGAGAGTAAGATGGTTTATTGATAGACTCATCCAGCCTATTCGTCACCAGATGGCTAGAGAGGCGGGGAATGATATCACTTTTCAGGAGGCAGCCAATGTGGCTCGAAGGATCGAGATGGTATTGCTACAGGGGGTGGTCATAGAGCAGACAAGAGACCCCGTCAGTCAGGTCGATTCAGTGGTGCCTCATATGGAGGCAAAGATTCGTATGATAGGGGTCAGCCTTCTAGGCCTTTCCAGTCAGCTTCCAAGTTTCTCAGGGTGTCCCAGGTGATTGTGGTTTTTGTGGGCAGCATTTTGACCAGCAGTCATATAGTGCACCATCAGCACCTATCAGTGCACCGCTACTTCAGAGTTTCCAGGGCCGTCCACCGAGGGCTTGTTTCACTTGTGGCGACATGAGGCACATTTCTAGGTATTGCCCTCGAGCTTCGAGCAGTTCTCAGCAGCAGGGTTCCCGTCCTATGATTTAGGCACCATATATTCCATAGGCCGCCCAGCCAGTTAGAGACGAGGGTAGAGGTACTAGAGGTAGAGGTAGAGGTCATAAAGGTGGAGCTCAGATCGGCAGGAGTAGAGATCAGCTAGCAGCAAATCGACCTAGGGATACAGCTCAGGGTAGTGAGGCCCAGCCCCGTTGTTATGCTCTTTAGGCCAGGCCCGAGGCTGAGGCTTCAGATGTAGTCATCACAGGTACTATTCTGGTTTGTGATCGAGATGCTTCAGTACTATTTGATCCAGGGTCTACGTATTCATATGTTTCATCTTATTTTGCACCATGCTTGGTCATGCCTAGTGATGCGTTGGGTATTCTTGTATATGTGTCCACACCGGTGGGTGACTCTATCGCGGTCGACCGAGTTCATCGTTCGTGTGTTGTAGTGATTGGGGGTCTGGATACCTGTGTAGACTTGTTGCTCTTATATATGGTTGACTTTGATATTATATTGGGTATGGATTGGCTATTGCCCTATCATACTATCTTGGACTGCCATGCCAAGATTGTGACCTTAGCGTTGCCGCATATGCCTCATTTAAAGTGGAGAGGCACTTCAGGTTATTCTACCTGCAGCGTCATTTCGTACGTGAAGGTTCGACACATGGTCGAGAAGGGATGTCTGGCCTATTTGGCCTATGTTCGTGATTTCAGTGCTAAGGTTCCTCCTATAGATTATGTGCCTATTGTCCGGGAGTTTCCAGATGTTTTCCTTTCAGACATGCCGGGTATGCCACCCGACAGGGATATTGATTTTTGTATTGATTTGGCTCCGGGCACCCAGCCCATTTCTATCCCGCCATATCGTATGGCCCCGCTGAAGGTGAATGAGTTAAAGGACCAGTTGTAGGATTTTCTAGAGAAGGATTTTATTTGACCCAGTGTTTCACCTTGGGCGCGCCAGTGTTATTTGTCAAGAAGAAGGATAGATCGATGAGGATGTGTATATAGTACCGGCAATTGAACAAAGTAACAATTAAGAATAAGTATCCACTGCCAAGGATTGATGATTTGTTCGACCAGCTTCAGGGTGCCAGGGTATTTTCCAAGATTGACTTGCGATCTGGCTACCATCAGTTGAGGACTGTCCCTAGCTTTCCGTACTCGTTATGGGCATTATGAGTTCTTGGTCATGTCATTTGGGTTGACCACTGCCCCAGCAACATTCATGGAGTTGATGAACCGAGTGTTCAGGCCATATTTGGACATGTTCGTGATAGTCTTTATTGATGATATTTTGGTGTACTCCTGCAGCCAGGAGGAGCACGAGCAGCACCTTAGATTGGTTCTTTAGACTTTAAGGGATAGTCAGTTATATGCCAAGTTCTCCAAGTGCGAGTTCTAGCTGAGTTCAGTAGCATTTCTAGGCCACGTTGTATCAGCAGAGGGTATTCAAGTGGACCCGAAAAAGATTGAGGCAGTCAAGAACTGGACTAGACCAGCATCAGCTATAGAGATTCGAAGTTTCTTAGGATTGGCAGGCTACTACCGTTGGTTTGTGGAGGGGTTTTCGTCTATTGCAGCCCCGATGACTAGGTTGAACCAGAAGGGTGCCCAGTTCAGATGGTTGGACGAGTGTGAGGAGAGCTTTCAAAAGCTTAAGGCAGCTCTAACTACGGTACCGGTGTTGGTTTCGTCCACCGGAACTAGGCCTTATATCGTTTATTGTGATGTTTCCCATATTGGGCTTGGTGCAGTGTTGATGCAGGATGGCAAGGTTATTGCCTATGCTTCGAGGCAGTTGAAGATTCATGAGAAGAACTATCCAGTGCATGATTTAGAGTTGGCATCTATTGTTCACACCTTGAAGATTTGGAGGCACTATTTGTATGGCATGGCATGTGAGGTGTTCATTGACCACAAGAGTTTTCAGTACTTGTTCAAGCAAAAGGAGTTGAATTTGAGGCAGATGAGGTGGTTGGAGTTGTTGAAGGATTATGATGTCACCATTTTATATCATCTGGGGAGGGCCAATATGGTGGCTGATGCTTTGAGTAGGAAGTTAGCCAGTATGGACAGTCTTGCTTATATTCCAGTCAGTCAGAGGCCTCTTGCTTTGGATGTTCAGGCCTTAGCCAATCAATTTGTGAGACTGGATGTTTCGGAGCCCAGTCGTGTGTTGGCTTGCACGGTTGCTCGTTCTTCATTATTGGAGCGTATCCGTGATTGGCAGTTTGATGATCCCCATTTATGTGTCCTTAGAGACACAGTGCAGCACAGAGGCACCAGGCATGTTACCTTATATGCAGATGGAGTTTTGAAATTGCAGGGGCGAGTTAGTGTGCCCAATGTGGATGGACTTTGAGAGTTGATTTTAAAGAAAGCCCATAGTTCCCGGTACTCTATTCATTCGGGCGCCGTGAAGATGTATCAGGACTTGCGGCAGCATTATTGGTGGCATAGAATGAAGAAGGATATTGTTGCATATGTGGCTCGGTGTTTGAATTGTCAGCAGGTTAAGTATGAGCATCAAAAGCCTGGTGGCTTATTTCAGAGGATTGAGCTTTCCGAGTGGAAGTGAGAGAGGATCACTATGGACTTCGTTACTGGACTTCCGTTGACTCGGAAGAAGTTCGATGCAGTTTGGGTCATTGTGGATAGGCTGACCAAGTCAGCATATTTCATTCATGTGGCAGTCTCCTATTCATCCGAGAGATTAGCTGAGATTTATATCCGGGAGATTGTTTTCCTTCATGGTGTGCCGGCATCTATTATTTCGGACTGGGGTACGTAGTTTACCTCGCGCTTCTGGGGAGCAGTTCAGTGAGAGTTGGGCACACGAGTCGAGTTGAGCATAGCATTTCATCCCTAGACGGACAGTCAGTCCGAGCGGACTATACAGATTTTGGAGGATATGCTTCGAGCTTGTGTTATTGACTTTGGAGTTTCATGGTATCAGTTCTGGCCTTTAGCAGAGTTTGCCTACAACAACAGCTACCAGTCGAGCATCCAGATGGCTCCTTATGAGGCTTTATATGGTAGGCGATGTCGGTCTCTGGTTGGGTGGTTTGAGCTGGGAGAGGCTCGGTTGATAGGTACGAATTTGGTTTAGGAGGCCTTGGATAAGGTCAAGATCATTCAGGATAGGCTTCGTTCGGCTCAGTCTAGGAAAAAGAGCTATGGATATCTTAAGGTTCGAGATGTAGCTTTCGTGGTTGGTGAGCGGGTATTGCTCTGAGTGTCGCCTATAAAGGGCGTGATGAGATTTGGGAAGAAGGGAAATCTTAGCCCTAGATTCATTGATCCGTTTGAGATTCTCGATCGAGTGGGAGAGGTGGCTTATAGACTTGCATTGCCTCCTAGATTATCAACTGTGCATCCAGTTTTTCATGTATCCATGCTTCGGAGGTATCACGGCGATCCAACCCACGTGTTAGATTTCAGCACTGTCCAGTTGGACTGGGACTTGTCTTATGAGGAGGAGCCGGTAGCTATTCTAGACCAGCAGGTTCGTCAGTTGAGATCCAAGAGTTTTCCTTCTGTTCGTGTTCAGTGGAGAGGTTAGCCCCCTGAGGCATCGACCTGGGAGTCTGAGTCTGATATGCGGAGTCGTTATCCTCATCTTTTTCCCGACTCACGTACTTCTTTCTTTTGTCCATTCGAGGACGAACGGTTGTTTTAGAGGTGGAAAATGTGATGACCCAAAGGGTCATCATGTTTCCTTACTCTTTCTGTGCTTCCGAGACCTTGAAAACCTCATTTAGGGTTGCCTTAATTTGTGTGCGCAGTCCGAGTGCGTAGCCGAAAAGCTTAAATATGAATTTTGTGTGAAAAATGCTAAATTTTGATATTAATATGAATAAATTTGATTTCGGTCAACATTTTGGGTAAACGGACCCGGACCCATGCCGTAGAAAAATATGAGACTCGGGCATATGCCCGGAATCAAATTTCGAGTTCCAGAGCCTGAGAAATGAATTTTTGTGTGAAATTATTTTTTGGAAATATTTAAGGGAATTTGAAATGGAATTTGATTAGAACGTATTGGTATCGGGTCCGTAGTTTGGTTTCGGCGCCCTGTACAGGTCTTATATGTGATTTAAGCACTTTTTGCAAACTTTGGTCGAAAACGGACATCGTTTGGCATGTTTCGGGCTTTAAATGGAAATTTGATGTTTTATGAAAACTTGGAAGAAATTATGAATTTTGAGGTTTAATTTGATGTATATGATGTTATTTTGGTGATTTGATCGCACGGATAAGTCCATAGGATATTTTTGAGGTTGTGTGCATATTTGGTTTGGAGCCCCGAGGGCTTGGGTGAGTTTTGGATAGGCGTCGGAGTGCATTTTAAACTTAGAAAAAAATCAGGTATGAACAGGCCTGCAGGCTTCGCATTTGCGAAGTCTAGTTCGCAAATGTGAAGGCTGGTTCGCAAATGCGAAACCAGCCCAGGCCTGACAATGATCGCAAATGCGAGATTTTCCTTCGCAAATGCGAAGGTCTCCTTTTTCTTCTGTGTTCGCAAATGCGACAGTGGGCTCGCAAAAGTGAAGTGTTGGCCCTCGCAAATGCGATGAAAGTGTCGTAAATGCGAAACCTTTCATCTGGGCCTGAGTTCGCAAATGCGAACTATTGTTTGCAATTCCCACTTTTGGTCGGGGTTCGCAATTAATTCCCATATCTGCAGCCCAGCAATTTCATACTTAGTCGAATTTTAAGTCATTTTTCACCCCACTTTCAAAATACAACTCCTTAAGTTTCATTCCAAATCATTTATAAGTCGATTTTTACTCAATTCTTTCAATCATTTAACATGTTTTCCACTTAAAATCAATGGTTTTCATGGGTGAAATTGGGAGTTTTGGGTAGAACCTAGGTTTTCTAAGAATTGGGGATTTGGACCTTAATTTGAGGTCCGATTTCAAAACAAATTACATATTTGAGTTCGTGGGGGAATGGGTAACCGGGTTTTGGTTCGAACCTTGGGTTTTGACCACGTGGGCTCGGGGGTAATTTTGGAATTTTTGGAAAAACTTGGGAAATTCATTTTTATGCATTAAAATTGATTCATTTAGCGTTTATTAAAGTAATTGAGTAATTTATGACTAGATTCGAGCGGATTGGAGGTGGAATCACGGGGTAAAGTGATAGTTGAGGTTTGAGTAGGCATCGAGGTAAGTATTTGGTTTAACCCTAGCTTGAGGAAATAGGAATTGAGTCTTGTTTGCTACTTGCTAATTGATCGAGTATGATGTATAGGCATGGTGACGAGTATCTATACATTGGTGTCTAGCATAACCGTGAGTCTTAATTTTGCTAATTGTGTACCCTTGGTTGATCCTATGAAAGTTGCGACTGAATATTGATATTAGTTGTGCCAAGAAGAAGTTGAATAGGATTGGTTATAGCTGACTCTCCCTTGTCAGGATGTTTGACTGGTTGTTATTGTTCCCTTGCCGGGAAGAGTATTAATTTGATTCTTCCCTTGCCAGGATTGTATTGTGTACTGTGTTGAAAGTAAAAGGGGAGCGGGTGGTACGCCTACCACGAGTGATATTAAAATGGGAGCGGGTGGTACTCCTACCACGAGTGATATTGAAATGGGAGCGGGTGGTACGCCTACCACGGGTGATATTAAAATGGGAGCAGGTGGTACGCCTACCACGAGATATTGAGAAATGGGATCGAGTTGCACGCCTGCAACAAGATGAGTTGAATATGAAAGTTGCCTTGTCTTTTCATTATTGCTATAAGTTAAACTGTAGATGTACGTACCATTGTTCCTGATATTTTGTTCAATATGTTACCCCTGAAGCATGCTCCCTTCCCCAGTTAAAATTGTTATGTTCATGCTACTTTTCTGTTGTACTTGTATATACATCTGTACGGGATTATCTGAAGTCTGGTCCTAGCCTCGTCACTACCTCGCCAGGGTTAGTCTAGACACTTATCAGCACATGGGGTTGGTTGTGTTGATGATACACTCTGTGCTATTTGCACAGGTCTAGGTTTCGAGCAGCAGCAGCAGCAGCATTAGTACGGGACCAGGCCTTCAGTCAAGCGAGACCCGAGGTAGCCTTGCAGACGTCCGCAGGC
This sequence comes from Nicotiana glauca, assembly GCA_026770625.1. Lineage (NCBI taxonomy): Eukaryota > Viridiplantae > Streptophyta > Magnoliopsida > Solanales > Solanaceae > Nicotiana > Nicotiana glauca. The sequence continues at coordinate 87,188 of MU725824.1, forward strand.
TCGTCGTCTCCCTTATTCTCTCTTTTTAGTATTTCTTAGCAGTTCGTGAGTAGGGGTGTGTATTCGAATCGATTTATCGATTATTTGTTATCGAAATCAAAATCGAAAAAATTGAAACCTTATTGAAACGATAACGATAAGCATATGTACAAATCGATAATCGATAAGGGTCAAAATCGAATCGATAAATCGAATGTACAACCCTAGACTGTAGACACTTGTTAAATGAGTAATTACCTATTTGTGTAGATTAATATAACATGCAGAATATATATATATTCCGCTACTATTTTGAAAGCGGCTATACAATATTATTTTTCCTAATCTATACCCTTTCCTTTACCCTAAGTCTCATACCCTATTATTTCCTCTACCACATTTAAGGAATGATCATATTTAAAGATCAAGGGAATGAAATTCAAATTAATGGAAAACAGAATTAGCCATGATGATGTGTTTTATTTTATTTTGTTTTTTATACCATTAAAGTGTTGGTGGCATACATTTGATCCCTTACTTTAGTTTTGTTGCATGTGCTTGTTGACATAATTTTTATATTATAAATGGTGTTCGTCTTATTTTAGCTTCTTTTTGTCCATATTAGTTAGATGCGTTTATAGCGATATACTTTCCGTGGAATCTCGCAAATTTTCTTATTGGTATAATTGATAATCGAATTGATAATCCCCCGAAATCGATAAATCGAAATCGAAAAAATCGAAACCTTATTGAAACAATAACGATAAGCATATGTACAAATCGATAATCGATAAGTAATTATCAATAAGAGTCAAAATCGAATCGATAAATTAGAGGCTTATATTGACCGTTCCGCACTTTGATTCGGTTTCTATAATTAAGACTTCCGCTATCATTTAATTTTGTTGCTTTATATTGTTGCCTGATCACGCCCAATGTATATCCTCTAAATAGGATTCTGCGGACGTTGCAAATAAAACCCAAGTATTAAGCC